>PVJA010003150.1:32009-86036 GCA_004027025.1 Myocastor coypus
AAAAAAAAAAAAAAAAAAAAAAAAAAAAAAAAAAAAAAAAAAAAAAAAAAAAAAAAAAAAGCCTTTTCAATCTATTACAATCCATTAGATTTCCCTGAAGATTTGTTATGTAAGTAGTAATACTTATACAAAAATGTTTCCTTATGCTACAAGCCCCAAGCAAAGACTTTCTCTTCCATTTTCAGTCACTTTTACTTCTGCTTTAACCATAATAGGATTATGATTAGCAACATCAACATCACTAATTTCTTACTATAGATAGGAGGTAAACATTTCACCCAGAGATGATTCTGTATCTGGGCCCCAGGAAGGCATACTCCTTCAGAAATAAGTTTAACAGTAAGCAGAAAGTGGCTAGCATGGTGGGCCCCTTAGAATTCACAGTGTCCAAGCAAGGACAGCAGGGAACTCAGTCTGCACACGGGGCACTGACACCGGAGGGCACGTAATGCTCACATTCACGGAAATGGGGGTAGAATCCACAGATCTGGGGGAGGATGAGAGCACAGGGGCGCAGCTCCCAGTTCCTTGGCCCATTTCCCACTCCTAGAGAAAGCGATTCCCTGGGAGCTGGGCAGAAAGCTAAAGGACTTGTTTCATTTTCTCCTTCTGACTGATCACGTTCCTCCGCGCAAGCCTGCCTCTGTGGCCCTCTGGATGACTGGGAACTCGGAGGGGTCCTGTTACGCTGTTGCCCATCCTAGAAAGCCAGTCTCTCAACAGAGAGGAGTTAGCAAGAACGGTCTCTTATGCCTGTCAACGCTCCACTCTGATTCAAGTTTCATCCTGAAATGCAAAACAGCAAAAATATTTTAAAGGAAAAAGTCTCTTTTCCTTTGAGTGGAGCAGAGCTCCAAAACTGGGCATGGGGCTTTAAGGCCATACCAGCCTGTCCTATGGCTCACAGTTCCAAAGTCAAGCAGTAAGCAAATGAGATTTTGTATTTGACAGAACCAGAGCTAGCTTTTGAGAACTATGAAGCTGCACGCATTTGAATGTCTATTCCTTTAACAGCTCAATCAAGCTGACATGGCCTGAGAAATGGCTACTAGAATAAGAAAGGGGAGAACTGTGGCTAGTCCTTCATTTCTGCAACTAGATCTCCCTTTTCCTCTCACGTAAGCATGCGTTACTGCTTCTCAGATTTTAAAAACATCTACAAATCTCTGCTCTCTGTGGTTAGAATACGAACCCAGCGATAAATGCGGTAGGGTTCACTCATTCATCTCACAGATATGTGTCAAGTGCTCCATTCTTATGTGCAAGGTGCAATCTAAAGCCACACAGGTCCCTGCACACAGAGCAGGGTCCATGCTCTGCAAAACCTCGCACTCTGAGATGCAGGCCAGCTGTGTGAGCATCTATAAAGGCACCACACTATGTTGGAAGTGTCCCTGCTACACATATCTCGGGTGAGGGCAGCCTGCGCCTGGAGGGGCTGATGAGAGGTGTGCAGGGTGCATTGCACTCCCGCCTGCTCTGGCTAAGATAATTTTAAATGGAATAAAGGTTGTCTTAGCATAATTAAATCCCAAAGCATTAATTTGGTGTCCTGAAAACTAATGTGGTAAATGTAATATGTGACTTGGCAAAGAGCACATACTCTCTGGGCACCAGTGTCCTTCCACAGATGACGTTTGTGTGCATTCCCAGGGCAGTGGTTCTCCAGTGAGATCTGATCATCGGGATCACCTAGCACATTTGTGGAACCAGAGCTATAACTGCAGCCCATAAGATCTACACTTCCATAGGCCTGGGTGGGATCCATAATTTGTATAGAAAGTTTGCGGTAATGTCGCTGCTGCTTTTGTGTAGGCCCCACCCAGAAAACCAAGAATCCACTGTAGAGATGGGTTTTAGCTTTTCACTGTCCTTCCCTTCCCTCTGTCCCTTCCTTTCTTCCTCCCTCCCTCCTTCCTTTCTCTCTTTCTTTCTGGAGAAAAGGAGGAAAGCAAATAACAGCACTTTATATGGTCCTGACCTTTTGGTAGGACTGGGCAGCAACTTCCCATGTGGAGTAAATTAATCTCCTCTGTGCATGTTTTGTGAGCTGGAAAAAGTAAAACAGATTCAATTCAACATTTCCTAAGAGCTTGCGCTGTGGTGGGCCACTGTGCTTAGCCTATTAGAGCCAGCTTCTGCCCAGAAGGAATGTGCGGTGCACTGAGGTGGGCACCCCTACAAATCATTAGAGTTCATGGTGTCAGGTTCCACAATGCATGATGGGAAAGCACTGTGATCAATTAGGTATCATGAAGAGGAGAAAAACAAACTCAAGCTGGCCGACTGGAAAACAGATCACAAAGGGTCTCCTAACGAGGCCCATGACTCACCAAGCAGTGGGAGGTGAACGGCACATCCAACAAGAACTGGAAGGACATTCTGGGCTGAGCATAGCACTGAAGCGTCCGGCATGCTTTGCGTTTGGGGGACTTCCAGGGGGCTTTGCTCACCAACACCGCACTGTAAATGCCTGGGTGTGCTTTGTTAATGATCTGAGCCTTATCATGAAAACATATTGGAAGAGCCACTTGGCAGCTGCACAGAGAAGGGACCGGCCTAGGGCAGGGCAAGTGGTGAATCATTGTTGTAGCATCAAAAGTGAGAAAATCTAGAGGAACTCAGATTGTGGCAGTGGGTAAAGGGACGAGAGGATGGATAAGAAGCAGAGAATGAGGGAATCGGTGACTAGAAGAATGAAAGGTGAACGAGAAAGACGAACCCATGCAACTCACACATCTCTAGGTGGGAGAGCAAGCATCACTGTCTGACAAAGAGTACACGGGAAAAGAACAGATGCAAGGTGTGGTGGCGGGTCACCCAAAGGAACATGCCTTTGGACAGCTGAATGTGTAGGCCGGGGCACAAGACGAAGGTCCTAGAGTCCTAGGCTTGACAGATCACCCAGGACAGCACAGAAGGGGCAAGTCCATGAGGGGCTGAGCAGACACTGTTCTCATCAAAAGGTGAGGCAATACCAGGATGGCTTCCCATTGCGGGGATGGTCCTTTATAGGGAGCAACGGGTAAAGTCACAAGCTGTCCTCACAGGGGCCTTTGGTCCTGTCCTACATTCAGGATGCTGAAGAACAAAGGAGATATTATATGTCAAAGTCTTCTGTAAACTACAAAGCACTGAAGAAAATGTAAGGAGAGCTACATGGATAGTAAAAGGGGAAGGGAGGGAAGAGGACAACTGCTGCGCTTCCCAGGCTGTGGACAAGGACTGGGGCTCGGACCTGGGCCCTCCACCTGCCATTGCATAGACACTCGCCAGCCCCCCCGAGCAGTTCTGCAGGACAGTGCACATCTGCTTGCTGTAGATGTGTCAGGCCTGCTGCTCCCCTCCATTTCTGCTCTCCCCCAGGGACACACACTGGGCCTGGTGGCACCAGTCCCAGAGTTCTGCAGGTACCCGGCTGAAAGAGGAGTGGCTGCCTAACACTGACCTGCAGAGGAGGACATGGACCTCCCCAGTGTGTCTGTGTCCCTTGGGGAACTAATACTGTTTAAGGGAATCTTTCTGCATTTCAAAAAATTGGTAGATTAAATAGCAGCTGCAAGATTTCATTTTGTTTTAAAAATTTTTATTCATGCTATTTTACCATGAAATCAGTTCAAGTTTAAGTGAATTGAGCGTGTGTAAAATAGAAAGAAATCTGCATTAAGGCACTGCTTTACACAACCATGAGCAGACAATCAGGCTTTTATTCCAGGTGTGAATGGCTAAGCTATTTTGCCCAGGTCAGACACAGGCTGCGGGTGTTGCAAGCTAATTCTGGAAATCAGACACTGTGTAGCTGGCAGATGCAGTAAAATGAAAACAGAAAATCAGTGTGCGTGCCACTTTAATTGGTCTCGTGGCTCTCCTAGAAAAGGGGCAATAGTTAAAAATTATTTAGTTTTTAAAGCACAACTTGAAAAGAAAGCCATGAATTTCCAGTAATTTCCCCACCTCAACTCATAGTAATTTTGTTTCCTGCTGAGTGAAAACCCGCAGAGCTCGAAACTGTTACTGAGCCTGCTTTCTCCGGATATGTACCATTCCAAGACTCATTTCTTTCTTTCACTTTTGCTGTTCTGGTTGGTTTGCTCCATTTTTGTATCTTTTACTTTTCTTTTCCTTCCTGAGAAATTGGAGATGAATTTGTGGAAAGACAGAAGTTTGAACTTGAACGGGATCTGGAACCATAACTACACTGCCATCATCGAGAGCACAGTGGATGCTACGGATGGCCACACGTTCGTGAACTTCAGCTTGTTCTGTAACAGGGATCTATTACTTCACCAACACCATCATCACTCGCAGAGCTCCACAACATGGTCAGGGCGCTGTTCTATTTGCAACAGGAATTAGAATATATTAGAATATTGCATTAGGTTGCCATGGTGAGTGATAGTTAAGAGCACTTCGCCTCTTGTGCTATTTAATTAAGCCTAGCTTAACTGGTCTACATAATATGATGTAGGTGTGAGCTTTCTCATTTACTGTACCCAAATTCCATTCTCAACCATAAACTCCAAAAGGGATGGATACTTTCTCTTCGTGTCAGTGCCCTAAAGACCTAGCCTATCTTTGGTGCACTGTGAGAAGTCAACACACATGTTTTCTTCATCCTCAGATGAAGAAACTAGGCACTAAGGCTTCCAATGGTGGTTCTCAATGTAGTGAGCACACTAAGAGACAATAGCATTAAAATGAAAACTAATGTCCCTCACTATGTTCAGATTTTCACATCATGCACTTTTAGGAATTTTTTTAAAAAAATGTTTTATAAAGCTGAATGAGGGGCCCAGCGGGATGGCTCAGTGATCTAAAGCACCTGCTTGGGAAACCTTGGGCAGCTTCAGGGACCGCGGTTCAATCCCCGGCACCACATGCTGCGCCAGCCCTACCCTCGGGGCGGGCTGAGCCGGCCATAAAAATGAGTAAATAAACAAACAAAGGTTCTGAAATAAGAAAAATAAATAAATAAAAAATATATAAAGCTGAATGTTCAACATGGATATTATGGGAGAGGGTACTTAGAATATTTAACAACCCCAAATATCGTGGCAGAGCTATAGCTCTCACCAGCAGAACTGTGGATATGACATCATAGCCAATCACGGTCAGTCAACCAAGGATAGCCACGGGTGACAGAGGGAAAGTAGGATGGTATAGGAATTTCACAAGAGATTCCTAGTATTGTTGCCACAGACACATATTTTTCCTAAGACCCAGGTGTCTTCTGGCTAGGGGAGAAGCAAGCAAAGAGAGGCTCTGGCTAGGAGATACACACTTAGACCTATGAGCACGGAGGCTGAGGCAAGAGGTCAGTCCAGACTACATAGGCTTTTTTTTTTTTTTTTTTTTTTGTACTGGGAATGAGGCTCTGGCTTGGGCAACTGGTATCCACCCAAGGGTTCCTGGGCTCTGGGCAGGAGAGTGGGAGGTAGTGGTTAGGGAAAAATGAGCAATCGTTTTTTCCTATGTTTATCAGCTAAACTACCAACCCTGGCTGTCAGAAATATTAAAATGCAGCTGTGATTTCTGGGAGATAGGAATAATTTTGCAGTAAAATAGAGTGGGTCCACAATTTAAGACATCTATATCCATCGAACAGAGCTTTCATTAAAGCCTGTGTATCTGGAGAGGGGAGAGCCTATCAGAAAGCCTTCACTAGAGGATTCACATCCCAATTCTCTTAATTCAAGTGGTTTCAATTGATCTGAGTTACTTTTCAGGTGAAAATTCATATCACATATCACTTTTGAAGGGATACACCTACCAGTTAGAGCAAGGATGTGGACAGCCACTCCCACAATCAAGCCAAACTAAATTTTGAAAACCACAAGTTTTTAGAAGTTTGCAGCAATTATCCCTGACTTTCCAGCTTCCTCAAGGCAGCACCGATGTACTCCATGTTGATGTTAGATTAGATGATACCTTTCTTACTGAACTACTCTTTAATTGCATAGGAAGAGTGATGTTTCTTCACTAAAGTTAGGTAGAAAATTCTGCTTTGATAATTTAGTCAAGGTTAGGCATCACTTTCTTACAATTTGTGATCTTGCTGAATTTTATATTTTAAACCTAAGTGATCTCAGAAACGTTACCAACATTTCAGAAATAACTGCAAATGAATGAATAATCTTCAAAAACTGGAATGTGAACTCAGAAATCTGCCCCAGTCCTCCTCTCTGTTTCACTTTAGCTTGGAAAGACACACTTGCAGGATTTCTTCCATTTTAGTCTCCTTTAAAGGCCACTTTTTGCAGACAATTCAACTAACTGCTGTATTTTTCCATATATGATGCCAGGGAATAGGAACAAGCAAGATAGTTTCTTATATGATATAATTGTTTCCATTAAAACTCAGGAAAGCAGGAACTGATCCATCAACGAGGGCAAACAAAGGGTTGCATAACCCACACACTTTAACTTGATCACTTATAAAATTGAAAGCTAAATAAGCCATAAACCAGAAAGATGGTAACTGTCACACTGCAAGGGTTTCTCCCCCTCTGTTAGACTGTCTCAAAGTATTTCTGTCTCAAACCAAAAGGTGACTACAGTCCGTACTCCAGTTCCTATTAGCTTTATGTCTACACAATCATTCATTAGCAGTTTCTCCTGAATGTGTGATTTTTGTATTATTTTCTGAATGTACACCAGAGGACTTGGCGTGGGTGAGAAATGAACATCAAGAAAGCAGGATGAGGAGATGTCCTTATGTTATGGTTTATGTCTAGTTGTTCCCCAAAAGCCTCATGCAATCATGGGGCGTGGCTTCTATTGACTGAGACTTGATTCATGATCCCTGGAATTGTGTTTTAGTACTGATGAGATTATAGGTCTGAGTAAGGCAGAGACGATGGGTGTAGTCTAGGGCGGATATCCTAAGGTGGAGAGCCTAAATGTAATATAAAGAGCGGCAAAGTGACAGAATAGAGCTGTTGCTGTTGCTCTGCTGCCCTGTTTCATTGGCTATCTCTGCCACCATTTTGTTGCTGTTCTAACGCCATGACCTGGATGCTCTCTGCCCTGTTCCACTCAGCCTTGGGCCAGTCAAATATGGACTGAAACCTCCACGAACTGTGAGCTAAATAAACCTTTCCTTCCTTCATTTTGAGTGTTGGGTATTTGTCTCAGCAACCAGTAAAAAGTGACTAAGACACCTTATGACAAAAAAATTAAATTCAGACACAGTATGACAGAAACTTTTTTCTTTAAAGATGTAAATTAACTCTTGTCTTAGTTACTTTTCTATCGTTGCTGGGACAAATACCCGACACCCAAAATTTGGAAGGAAAGGTTTATTTAGCTCATAGTTGTTGGAGGTTTCAGTCCATACTTGGCTGAATCCAAGGCAGAGAGGCACATGGCAGAGAGTAGCAGTTCATGGCATCAGAACAGCAACAATGGCGACAGAGCCAACTGACCAACCAGGGGAGCAGAGAGCAACAGTGCAAGTCTGTCTCTCTGTCTCTGTTTAAATACATCAGGCTCCCTGCCTTAGCCTATCCACCTCAGGCCACACCTATAATTCCCAGCAGAACTCAGATCATAATCTCATCAGCACTAAAACACATAATCCCACTGACTCATGAGTCAAGTCTCAATCTATAGAAGTCCCCGCGCCATGATTGCATGAGGCTTTGGGGGGACAACTAGATATAAACCATAACAACTCTATAAGAAATGATTTTCTTTTGCCTGCTGTCTTTCAATCCAGTTGGACAAATCTTCAAAAAGTGAGAAATGGAGTAGAGTCCTGCTGTTTTAAGGAGTTGGGAGAGGAACACCGACTCATGAACCCCCGGGCCACCCAACACTGTCCTCTACATTCTGAAGCCCAGCTGGGCTTACAAGGACCAGCAGGCTTGACTGAATTGTTATGCACCATTGTTCATTCTGCTTTTCTTTTTTTTTTTTTATATATATTTTCAATTTGTTGCTCTCTATTTGCTCATTTAACTTTGCCTAATAAATATATTTATTATCCTAATCTAAAGAAATTGATAGTTTCATCTCTAATTCCATTCCTGTGGCCTTCTTTTCTTTTTCTTTTTTTATATCAAGAAAGCATTCTTTTTTTTTTTTTTTTTTTTGTTAGGACCGGGGTTCAAACACACAACCTTGCACTTGCCCAGCAGGCGCTTGTGCCTTGGAGCTATCTCCCCAGCCCCAAGAAAGCATTCTTTATCATTGTCACTAGTGTTTTCTACCTAGTCTGCTGAAAGTTCTTGTCATTTCACCCTCTAGCCAGCCATGGAGACCCTTCTAGCGGGCAAACTTTTCCCCTGGTGCTTACGCCCTTGCAGCTCTCTGCAGCACTTGATGCTGCATAACACCATTTCTGTCCTTCAACTCCTTTTCTCCTTGCCCATCAGCTGAAGCAGAAATACCTCTGCCCATTGTCTAAGATGCAGCCCCTTCCTAATCTTTCTGATCCCCACCCCCCAAGACTTACGTTCAGCATTTAAACTGTTGGCTCTGGGCATGAACACCTTCGAGCCGCTGGCCCATATTTTCCACTGCCTGGTAAATCCTCTCACCTGGGTATTTCACCTGATAACATCTCTAATGAGGCTCCTTATCAATATCTTTGGTTGTTTCCTCCTACCTTCCCTATTTATTTCAAAGCTTTCACCTTTACAGATGTTCAGTAGTATTATTTTAGTCTGAGCTTCAAAACTGAATTGCTAAGCTACCTCTGAGGCTGAGAACTAGAAATCTAACCATGCGTCTAGCAAGAGTCTGCAGTGCTTTTCAGGATAACAGTGGTTCTTCTGGTGTTTGAGAGTCAACATCAGTGTGCAGTGCTACAGTAGTTATAGCACTGCTTAGCTCAGACTGCATTAGGAGGCAGCGTTGCCCAGGGCCACAGCCCTGCTAGCAATACACCTAACTCTTCAGGAATATTCATTCACTCATGGTAGAGTCAATAAAGAACAATATACATTTGGATTAATGTTTTCTCATTTTTAAAAAATTTCCATGATATTCCTTGTTCATGAATAATCAATCTCAAGGCTGTTACTATTCATGAGAGGTCCCAGGTCTGATCCCAACACACACACACACACACACACACACACACACACACACACACCCCTCACTGTACCCCCACATGAATGGCTTTAGTTACTGTCCATTGTATAGTAGGAACTACCATTTACTCAGTATTTTTAAGGTGTTAGACATCCCCTAAGCCCTTGTAAAGCATTTCCTGTTGGTCCTCATCACTTATTGATTCTTGACTGGTGCCGCATGCAGATGGCTATGCGGAGCTGTGCCATGCGTGGTCTGTGCCACCACATCTCCTGGCCTTGATGGCACTGAACCAGAGAGAAGTTAAGAAACCTGTTCAAAGTCACAGTGCTACCACGCCAGGTCACGTGTGTTTTCAGGCTGACATGTTGCTCTCTGCTCTCAACCAGTCTATCTGGCTGCTTCCGCCCATTCCTGTCACAGCACACACCACAGATATTTATTTCTGCACGTATCCCTTCCCTTACAATGAGACAGCATCAGGGAAAGAAGGTATTTCCATTCTCTTGTCATTACATTTAGAACATAAAGAGCTCACTCAATATATTGTACAATTCATAAGTTTTATTGTAAATTTGTCACAAATGTGTATTAATTAATTTACTGAATAATTACTAAGTTAATTCCCTCAAGGTACGTGAATGACCTGGAGGCATGCAAAATAATGTTTGTTCCACTACTTTCCTAATCTGACCTGTTTCCTAGTCAGTCTCAGGGACAGAAATTCATCCAGCCATGCTAACAGAGAAAACAATTTCATATGTTTCTACACTGAGTCAGTGCTGCCCTTGTGGCCCTCGAATGTTACGGCCACGGATAGTGCTGTGTCCTGCAGCTCAGAGTGGCCTGCCAGACTGTACCAGGCGCAGCACAGACTGGCAAAGCCAGAGATCCTGAATCAGGAGATCAGCAGCTGGGAATCACTGAGAAGCACAAGAAAGGGTGCAAAGCGAACCTACAGCAAATAGAGGTTAAATGCCAGCAGACAGCTTTGCAAAGGGTTTTCAGACAACTGGTGTTAGGAGTGTTACAATATGGAAGAAATGTACTTGACTAATACATCTGTTAAACTTCTCTTTATCAAATGACAATGACTAGAAATATATATGTACCGAAGAGAAGATGCCGGTAACTCAGAGATCCCTTGGGACAGATTCTTTTGATGGAACCCATCCAGAGAAAGGGCCTATGTCTACCTCCCACCTTGGGCGAGACAACTTCTTTTAAAACTAAGTTCAAAGTCTGATACTTTGTCAGTGGGCCACGGTTTTCTAAAAGTCTTTTGACCAGATCCAGTAGTTAAATTAATCAGAAAATTAAATTCTGTATGCATATATCGATGACATGTTACATTTGGACTTTTGCTTTATAGTTTTCAATTAAAAAAAAATCTTCATGGAGTGTGGAATTTTTCAATGTAACATTCGTTTTAAAGAACGAGATAATTGGAATGACACTAGCATAAAATCTCATGCCTACAGATGACCCTTCAGTACCTAGGCTAAGAAGGGAGTCAAGAACTGCTCAGAGCACCTGACAAGTGAGAGCCGAGCACCCTGTCACCTGCAGGGCTCTTACAGGCAGGGCTCTGTTCCCACACACTTTACTGCTTACCTCCACATTAGAAGACCAAGTGGCTGGAAACTTAAGGGAAAACCAGTCCTCTATTTTTGTGCTAACTCGTGGAAAATGCACTGAAGCAAGGGCTTATCAGCCGAACCATTAATAGCCCTCTGTGCACAATTTTGTGAAAGTGAGACACTGAATCCTGAAAGGGCCCCGTGAGAATTCTGAAACTAAAGCGAACTGTATCCTGATCCACTTTTAACTACACCCCTGAAATATTTACATTGGCCAGCATAAATCTGAGTGTCAAATGTTGGAAACCACCTGAAAACCCACAAGAACTATTTTGTCCTTATTTAATGTATGGAAATCCTTGATGGGGACAAGAAAAAAAAAAAAAAAAAAAAAAACAACGAACCTAAAACTCAGTGCAAATGTACAGCATGTGCAAGATTACAGTGCTATTACTTAAAGCCTGACATTTAGCAGCTAGGAGATTAGTCAATTGGCTACAATATAGAGCAAAAATGGAAAAGATTAGCACATTAGGCAACTGACTCCTACCAGGAAAACCAAGCTACTAAGCAGCGAGAAGTGTTACGGCTCACAGGTTAGGAAAGCTGAGCTCTCATCAGCCTCCTGTTTAATTAAGACACAAGCCTAGCAAATGTGCGGCATGCACACATTTTGGGTGAACTCTTATTAATTCTGCCTTTTTCCAGAAATTTGATAACACTCACAAAGCTTTCATTATGTGTGGATAAGTGGAGATAGTTTGTCAATGCTGAAGCCCCAACACAGTGGCTAAAGTACACTTTTCTTCCTAGTAAACAAAGGCAACAGGTACTTAGTACTTGAATGTGTGTTTTGAGAGGTCATTCTTTTTTTCCCAAAGTGCATGGTGGTAGCCAAGCATCTGGGGTCAGAAAGCTGCTCTGGAAAAAGGCAGCTGAGATATGGATTGCATTTGTTTCATTTTTATTTTTATTTTTTAGAATTTTTTATTTTATTTATTATTTTTATTCTTGTTTCAGAACCTTTTGTTTATTCACTCATTTTTATGGCTGGCTCAGCCCACCCTAAGGGCAGGGCTGGCACAGCATGTAGTGCTGTGGATCGAACCACGGTCCCTGAAGCCGCCCAAGCTTCCCCAAGCAGTCGCTTTAGACCACTGAGCCATCCCGCCAGGCCCCCTGTTTCATTTTTAAGCCTTCTTTGACATTTAATCTCAGTACTTTAAGCTCTAAAATGTAGAAAGACAGAAAAAGACTTGGAGCAATACCAAAGCACTTAGTTCTACCTGAAACTTGGATTTTAACAAAATTCTTTAACTATGTGAAGTGTGAAGTCCAAGTAACGTCACTCTTCTTTAACTCTGCCAAGTCTACTAGACTTCAACGGAAACTGTACTTTCACATAATGCCATCCTACAAAACCTACTTATGATGTTATAGCTATTGTCACTGCAGGAAATAGATCCTAATACTTACATAGCCTAGAATGGTCATGGGCACCTAGGGACTTGCAGAATCCCATATAACTCATTAATGAACAGATGAATGAATGGATGGATGGATGGATGGATGGATAAATAATCTATAGGTACTGACAGGTGTGAAGTGCATAGTTCAAGTTATTAATGCTTTCATAAATGCAATTCTTTTAAAATTGATTTCTTTAGATCTCTACAAGCACCAAACTTGTGAACAGAATGTGACATGCTGGTAGTCACTAAACATATTTAAGTTCATAACAATTCATACACTTAGCTAACTTAGGACAGCGTTGATGACCGGAGGTACAGGCAGAACTGGTTAATGTGCTGGATTAACTTTCAAAAGTGGCTATTCTATTTAGCCCTGTCTTGATTGTACCTAACACCCTCAGTGGCTGGGTACACACAGCTGTATTCTTTTATTACTCTGAAGCATTTTTATGACCATATGTCCCCTTCTAAAAAAGCTTAAAACTATAGAAAACACTTGAAGGAGACAGGGAATAAACTCTAGCTGCATTAAGGAAAATGAAACTTACAAGCAATGGACTGATATTTACTTGTTAGCTCTTGCCAAGGCTGATCGCCCAGGACCTTTGGATCAGCTCTTCTCTGCTAGCTCTTTGACACTGAACTATAACCCCACACTTTTAATTTGTGTGTGTGTGTGAAGACACACACACACACACACACACACACAGAGAGAGAGAGAGAGAGAGAGAGAGTCTTGTATGCCATTAAGTTGTCTAGACTGAATTCACAGCAATGATCCTCCGATCCCCCTGCCTCAGCCCCCAGGCCACGGGACCCTGCAAGCATGTGCCACTATGCCTGGCTTCAGGTCCCTGCTTCGTGATGCTTAGTACCATACTGAACAACGTGGCAAAATCTAACACCCAGGGGACACTTAATGCATTTATTTCCCCCAAAGCCTCTGGCTCTGAGGTAGAGATACAGTTACTCTTTAACCCAGAGAATGTCACTTGATTTACCACCCTGATGCATGAAGTGGAACCCTGCTGGCTTGAAAGAGACGGTGGGGACCCGGAGACTCATCAGACACTAACTGCTGCTGCTGTCGCTGCTGGTGCTTCCAGCAGTGCCGCAAAGGCAACTGCATTGTTGCTGTTCTTCCTCCTCCATGAGACCAAAACTATGCACAGCTCGACCCACGGACAGCCAGTTACCAGGCTGGGGCAGCAGGACTGCGGGTGGCACAGCCACTTGGACACGAAGGTTTGTCTGATGAGGCTTATCACTTGGTATATGCAGTACTTTAATTTTATATGTGAATTTGTATAAACTTTAAAGGCAATGAAATAACTTTTTTTTTTTTTTTTTTTTAAATATGGCTGGCTCAGCCGGGCCTGGGGTTGGGGCTGGCGCAGCACATGATGCCAGGGATCGAACTGCAGTCCCTGTGGTTGCCTAAGCTTGCCTACACAGGTGCTTTAGACAGCTGAGCCATCTCGCCAGCCCAACTTCTTGAGTAAATAAATGCTCAGGCATTAGAATGAAGGAGTTTCCTGAGAGGCACACAACATCTGTATTAACTCTTGACAAGGTTTTTTTCTGTTGCTGTTGTTTTGGCCTGTTGTCTGCTTTGTAACCGTACTTAATACAACTAAAATTTCAGAAAGTGACATGTCCAGAGGAATAAAACCTTAGTTTATGTGACCAAATACTTCATTTCTAGAATACTTTCCCCTTCTCCTTATAGCATTGTTATTCTATAGTCTACTGGCATTCATTTACTGAAAGCCTCTTGGGATCTCCTTTAGTGAGGTATCATGAACTCGCGCCTGCTCCCTCACGTGCCTATGTGACGTCCCTGCGTACATGCCACGGGGTGCGCATGCGTGCACTCATTACCATCTCTTTCAGAAAATACCCAGTCAACCACCACTTCTTTGAAGGTGGTTAGCGTGTCTGTCATTATAAAGAGAATCTCTTGCCACCCACCACCCTGGCTGGCTTGGGGTGGCGTTGTCTCCTGCTGTAGGTCTGTGTTCCGCAGCATGGCCTTGTGCCCCACGTCAGCCTCATTCAGCACCCACATATCACGAGAAGCTTTATTTTTAGGAACCTTTAAAAATATGTGCCTACTACACTTGGGCACCACTTAGTGAAGGCGTGCGGCACACGCTCTCAGACCTTCTGTTCCGCGCCGCTCTCCCTCCTAGCACAGCACCGCTGCTGTCATCCTGCCCAGCCAGCTCTCTCTGCCGTCAGCCGGTCACGTTCACTGACGGTTAGGCAGTGTGTGCTGGAATTGACTCCGTTCAAGAGCAAGCGAGAAGGGCTTTACAATAGAACCATAAAATTCCTGTTTGCACTGCGCTGGCAGGAGGTGGTGTGCTCAGAAGAGCAGGCGGGCCACTGAGGGCGCGACCCTGAAGGAAGGAAGGGTGGATTCTTGTTCCAGGGTCCTCCCCTCCTCTGTCTGTCTCTTCCTCTCTTATCCCTCCCGCTTCCTCTTCCCCTCCCTCTCTCCTCTGTTCCTCTCCTGCCCTCCCTCTGTTCTCTCCCCCTCCCTTTCCTCCTTTCTTTCCTTTCTCCCTCCCTCTCCCCCTCTCCTCTCTACCTCCCTTCCCTCCCTCTCCTCCTCCCCTCTCCCTCACCCCCCCTCTCCCTTTCTCTCCCTCTCCCCACGGTCCTCTCTCCCTCCCTCTGCTCTCTCTTTCTCTCTCCTCCTCCCCTCTCTCTCTCCCTTCCTGTCAGTGCCATGGAGTACGAAGCTGCCCTCTGCCAGGCACTTCCACCGTGCTATCTCTTGGAGCCAGCTGACTTTGGCCTGAACTGGAACCTGAGCCAAATAAACCTCTCCTCCTTAAAGCTGCAGATATTTGGTATGTTGTCCCAGTGACAAAAAAAAAAAAAAAAAAATTACTTAAGACAGAAATCTGACAGCAGAGGAGCGGGGTCATTGTTGAGACTGTACCTGAACACAATAGTTCTAAATTCTAAAGCCTTTGGAATTTGTTTGGAGGAGAAGTTTGGAAGGGTGTAGACATGCCAGCTAGAGAAGCCTCGACGTACTATAAGTAGAGTTTGAGGAAAGATTCTAGTCTGAGGGCAGGAGGCCAGAGTATTGGTAGGAATGTGGACAGTAAAGGGGAGCCTCACGGTGCTTCAGGTAGGAAGAGCTTCCAAGGCTGCAGCGATGGCAAGGGTACTTGCTCAAAAGAACAGCAGTGAAAAGAAATCAAGTACTCTGCTATAGGACAATAGGAAGGATGGCTTGAAAGCACCTCAGAAGTCAGGAAGTCACAACATTTGCAGGATCCAGGGTGCAAAACTGCAATGCTTTCATTTGAGAAGAGAAGCCCTAGGCCCCTGCTCAAGAAGAGCTGCCGCAGAACTGTACCTGGGAATTTCTTTCACATGTTTAGGTATCCAGGGATGCTGAGGCCTCTGCAGTTATGGTCAAAGGGTCCTGCCTGCTGCTCAGCTGGCAGCAAATCTTGATGGCATGCATTTGGTGCTGATTTATAGACACGCAGAATACAAGTTATCAGGCCTCGGACACTTCCACCCAGGTTCCCAAAGAAGGTCTGGAAGGCAAGAATATGTAATAGGGGCTGGCCAGATACCTCATCAGATTTAAGCATCTGCTTAGGCAGAGAGCAGGGGCCAGGGTTCAATGCTCCACATGCCGTGCCAGCCCTGTCCCCTGGGCATGCTGAGCTGTGACTGAGATGAAGCGTGGTGGCAAACACCTGTGATCCCTGATCTGCTTGGGAGGCAGAACACAGGAGTATCACTACAAGTTGGATCTAGGTAGTGAGACCCTGTAGACCCTGTACTAAATACATTTTAAAAAATGTGTAATGGATGACAGTCTTTGTCAGGAGCCCAGGACTGGGAGATGCATGGAGCTGCAAGAGTGAAACTGAAGGCTCAGTGAAGATCCTCAAAAGTTGAAGATGCCCAGGATGTGGAACGTCTGCAGAGCAAAGCTACAGGCAGGGAGCAGAACCACTCTGAAAGAAGCCTTGCAGGCTGTGAACAGCAGTGCCATGGGTGGGCCCGTGCCACTCCAGGCTGCCCCAGGTGCTGCACAGGGAGCCAGGGGGTCTTGCTTTATCCCATCCCTCCTTTTAAATTATTTTGTTTTGTTGTTGTTGTTATTACAGAGTCTTTCTACACAGTTCAGACTTGTAGTAATCCTCCTGTGTCAGCCTCCCCAGTGCTAGGATTATAGGCGTGCCCCACCAAGCCCAGTTTTCAGTGCACCTGGGGTTCTGTGGTTGGCACAGCATGTGGGTGGTACTGGGAATCAAATTCAGGACCTTGTGCTTGCCAGGCAGATGCTTAGACCACCAAATATTACTTCAGCCCTGTTCCTCCCTATAGAATAGAAATATTGACTCTGTGTCCTATATGTTGGAAGTACTTTATTTCATTTTTATTTTCGCAGGAATCCAGTTTAGAGTTTGCTTTTAGTTTCAGAGGAAACTTTGGAGTCAGACATGTTAGCAGTGCTGGAATGCTTAAGACTGGTAACCCTAAATACTATGTGTATTTTGCATAATGAAACAGACATGTGCCTTTTAGGGGTCAGAGTCAGAAGGATACTGTTTAGATCTTCATTGTGCTCCTCAAAGTCTCATGTTCAGAAGTCAGGGTTGGGCCTGAGAGATAGCTCAGTGGCCTGAGCGCCTGCCTGGCAAGACAAGGACCTGAGTTCGATGCCCGGTACTGAAGCAAGACTTTTGAAAGGTGACTGGATCGTGGAGGTGCTGAGTGTACTGGCTGAAGTCCAGACCCGATCCGAAGGGGCAGGTCCTTGCAGATCTGACCTGAAGGGCGTACCATCACCCCTAGCCATGCGCACTGCCTCATCCTCTGTCATGCCCTTCTACCTGCTGTTTCTACCCTAGAGCCAGCTGACTTTGGATTAAACCCCGTGGAAAGGTGGAGCCTGCTAAACCTCTCCTCCTTTAAGCTGCGGGTCTTTTGTTTTCTGTTCCAGGCACAGGAAGGTAATCACATGGATAACAACGTGTCCCTCTGAGAGTCTTGCCAGAAAGTGGCTACCCTGCAGCTTGTAGCACTGTCTGGGTGTGTGCTGCTACAGCCTCCATTAGTAACAGGACAAGGCTGGACCCCTAAGGGCCTGAAGCACCATCCTTCACTGAATCAGTGTAAGCGTGTGTCTGTGGTGGACTAAGATGTGAAAGCAGCAGCCCAGGGCAGCCCGATCTCATCCGACTACGTTCCATCTTCAAGATCACTCTCACCAGGCCAAGAAACTTTCCTGCGTCTTTCATATTACCAAGAGCAAGGGCCAAGGGCTGCATTTGTGGCCATCCAAGGCATGTTAAATCCTGCAACTTTTGATGCCTAGTAAGATAGTAACTATAAAAATGTCAAATGCTTGACTAAAAGAGGTTAGAAGCACAGCAAACTTAAAGGAAATAGCAACGGTAACAACAGCAAAGCCTCAGCTCTGAATGCTCACACAGCAGATAGCCTTAGAAATGTCAGGCTGAAAAAATCAGAACCAGCCCATCAGCCCCCAGAACGAGCTGGGGCTACAGTCATTCAGTGTCATGTGATTTTAGGTGGCCGCTAAATTTGGGGAAGTTAAAGTTAAACAAAGCCACATCTAAACAGATAGGTTGTGGTCTGAAAGCTGAAACACTGAAGGTTTTACATGTGTAGCAGAGAAGAAAACTACAAAAGTATCCAGTGAAAGCTAAATGGCCTCAGTATCCAGAGTGTGGAATCCTGGGAACCGGCTGCATAGCTGCTGGGCCCTTTACCTTGACCTTAGCCATGCAAGTCACAGCTGACTGTTGAAGTGCTGAGCGCACCCCGGTCAGACTGCTCTGGAAGGAGACCAGTGAGCCTGCAGCGTTACTGTCCGCATTAGCTCAAGTTCTCAATTTTAAGCAGGTCTTCAAAGGCTGCTAGGTTTGTTCTTGATCATCTTGGCCCTGAAGCAGCTTGTACCCCAGAGTGAAGCACATGGAAACTCAGACAAATGCCAAGCTTGAATACTTTCCTTTCCCAAACAATGCTGGCTCAAGACACGGGACAAACAGCTGGGGCTATGAATTTTCTCTCCTTTGGAACAAGAATGCGTTCATATCCAAGGAAGCCCATGGTGAGAAAATATTTTCCAATTTCTTTAATGTACCTCACCAATGAGTTATAGATATAGTTACCAGAGCTCCAAAACATCTTGGTAACCTTGAGATAGAAGGGAAAGAGGGAATCATTCTGTGAAAACTTGTGTATCAGTTGTACCTGAAAGATCAAGATTCTACGATAAGCACTTCCCATGTACTGTGATGAGAAGATCTACAGAAAGTTACAAAGAAAAGAAACGGACGCAATCACTCTTCTGAAGATGATAGCTCATTGTTTATTCAAAAATATAGTCATCAAATTTCACACTGAAGGACTCTGGCCACAGGTAGCTCCCACAAAATTCTCATAAGAACATATTCTCTTCTGGAATAAACCAGGAGCAAACTTTCTCATATAATAGAGATCATACTCTGTCCGCCAGATACACTGTCTGCACCATTGATACTATAAAGGCCACATCATTATTACCTACACTTCACAGATGAAAACATGAGAACCAAGGAAGCTCACAAAATCACTGCAAAGTCATTAAATGACAGCACGAGGTGGGGGACTTGGGCTGTCAGATTCCTAGGGTCCATGCATTTAACCATCAGGAAAATACACTAGGAAGCCAAGGATCTGAATGCATGTTATTTTTGTTCTCTTTCACTAAGAGCCAGTTTGCTGAAACAACTGCACCAACAACCTGTGAGGAAATGGAAGAGTTTTTCCCAGTGTGGAAGCTCCCTTCCAAATGACCCAGTCCCACGAAACTTTAGTTGGATGGTTTCACCATAACTGAGGACACAAGAGGTGATCACGAGGCTTGTTCAGTTTGGAATTAACTTCAACTTATACAAATCTATCTTCTATGACTAACTCACTTTTGCTGTGGTCAGAGTTTTCCTGAAAACACTGATATCTAAGAGAGGTAAGAGAATATTAGAAAACCTGCAGGTAAGTAAACTTGCATTAAAAACAGAGACAGCCAGGATTACAATGCTTCCCTATACACCGAAACATAGAAATGCACTGCAAGTTTTCAAATTATGTCCACATCTACACCAAGTTTATTTCAAACTGCTTTTTATTTTTTTTTTTTGGCGGGGGACTGGTGCTCAAACTCATGACCTTGCACTTGCCAGGCAGGCACTTGTGCCTTGGAGCTATCTCCCCAGCCCCTCAGACTGCTTTCTGGGAGCAGGAGCTGATGGGTATGAAATGTGCTGCCAGTGGCCTAAGCGTTCTCCAGACCACACCGTGGAAGTAAATCTCCATTGCTTGGTAAGATTCATCGCAAGGTCCTCAGAAGTGCACATCATTACTTAACCTGGTCGCACAGGTAATGTAAACATGCAACCATACCATTTGACAAAATTCCAACTGAGTATTAAACTATGATTTGCTTGAATTATCAGTGCGCTGCTACTGAAACTCTCTGTGAGGGCATTAAAAATGACCTCAATATTAACCTTCAAGGAAATGTCTGCAATCATGCAGCTGTAACACAATCTTTTTTTTTTTTTTTCTTAATGTGGTGTCAGGGATCAAACTCAGGTTCTTGCGGGCAGGCCCTTGTGCCCCTGAGCCCCATCCCCAGCCTGACCGTCTTTTCCACAGGCTTCATAGCCTCCAACTGTGGCTTTCTAGCTTTGCTTTTAGTGCAAACCCACAGCATCTATCATCCCCGGTCCACACATGTGTATGTGCACATGGCTGCATACACACACAAAATAAAGGCTTCAGAACGTACTACTACTGCATGCAGTGTGCTTCCTATTCTATTTAAAATGTTAGCAGTAATGCACTCATTTGATTTCATGAATAATGAATGGGTTAGAGACAGTAAACTGAAAAATGCCACATTCACAGTATAGCATAAGGTGTAGCACCATGGAGTAAGTTCACAGCGCAGCACAAAGTGAGAATAGCAAGAGAGAACATCTGGAGGGCAGCTAAATTTGTTACATTTCAAGTAATGTTCAGAGAACATAGTCTTGTAAGCATTGCTAATTGTACTGCATCTTGATAAGCAAAGAGAAAAGAGCTCTGGTTGGTGGCTCAGAGAACATTTAAGGCATCTGAGTTGCCCTTGAGTAATGAGGGAAAATGACTGTATAGTCACTTGATGGCTAGAAAAGCAGGTCAGGGGACAGCCCTGGCTTCCCACATCACTCAGCACCAGGTGAACCCTCACACAAGGCCTTGGTCAGAATCCTGCAAACTCTGCCAGGCTTTGCTGTAACTAAGCAGTGCATCTTGTCCACCACCTGCACATATCCCAGGCTCTAGGAGCTGCATCCAGCTTAGGAACATTGCTAACCTCAGTGACCACTGCTGACCTAAATGACCACTTCTGCCTGGGAAGGGCTGAGGCAGGCCAGGACTAGCTGATGACAGGGAATCAGAGCAAATGAAAATGCTTTTCTAGGATAGCTTGTAAGAAGCTTGCCTTTATGAGTTTTATTTCTATTTTTAATTTAATTTTGTAAATTTAAGATTAGGCCTAGGGACTCTTGAGTATAGGTCTGTAGTAGAGTGGACACTTAGTACACATAAGGCCCCTCCCTTCCTTCCTTCCTTCCTTCCTTCCTTCCTTCCTTCCTTCCTTCCTCCTTCCTTTCTTTTTCTTTGTCTTGTTTTTGTTTTTTTATATGAATTAAGGACAGGGTCTGCAGGGTCTCATTATATAGTGTGGACTTGTGGTGATTCTCCTGTTTTCAGCCTCCCAGGCACTGAGATTACAGATGCATGCCACAATGCTCAGTCTCAATCTCCACCTCAGCATGCCCCAGGGGTGGGGCCATAAGACTGTGGTTTTAATCCCTAGCAAAACATGGTTACAAAAATATTTTTCACTTAAAATTTTAAATATTTGAGATGTTAATGGAAATAGAGATGGTAGCTATAGCTCTATTTCCCTTTCATCAAGATTAACAAGGAAGGGGGCTGGGGAGATAGCTCCGAGGCACAAGTGCCTGATGGGCAAGTGCAAGGTCGTGAGTTCGAACCCTGGTCCCACAAAAAAAAAAAAAAAAAAAAAAAAAAAAAAAAAAAAAAAAAAAAAAAAAAAAAAAAAAAAAAAAAAAAAAAAAAAAAAAAAAAAAAAAAAAAAAAAAAAAAAAAAAAAAAAGATTAACAAGGAAGGTCATATGAATCCCCACACACCCATCAAAGGAATTCAGTAATCAGCAAGATCTGGGGACAATGATTGATCTTCTATGCTGTTGCTGCTTGTATCTTAAGAGCAAATTCGACATCAGTTCATCCCTAATTACTCAACATGTATCTCTGAAAGTGTGGTATTTTATTGACATGGCCACAATGTCAATCCTTTTTCATCCTCTAAAACAAAATCATATTCAGATTCACAGTACTGCCTCAAAATAACTTGACATGGCTGGTTTGCTAGAGTGAGGGTCTTGGCAAGGCCTGCATGACACCTCCGCTGCACCTGTCCTCAGTCTTTGTGGCTGTGAGGAGAACTTCAGACCCCATCTCACCTTGCCACCACATGCCCCTGGCTGGCTGCCGAAGCCCGGCCAGTGCTCCTGCAAGGGCTGCCCATACCGTCTGTGTCCTTCCTTAAGAACCACTCAGTACTCCTCTCTGTCTCCAAAGATCCATGAATGAGAGTTCAACCAGAAATATTTGATTAAATAGCAATCAATTCAATTTGATTGCATTTTTTGCAAGGACACTTTATAAACTGTGCCTCTTCCTATAACCCGTGTAGCTTTCATATTGTATCATACCAAGAGGCACACAGCCTCACAGTGTCTTGTTTTCTTCAGAGCCGATTGATCAGCAAGTTCAGGTAGTAGCAGCTAATCTAGACACAGACTTTTAAAAATCAGCCTTGCATCTAGTAATTTAATTCACTGTTGACTTTGCTTGAATTGTATAATCCATAAATGATTATAAAAGGATGACTGTCTAATTCTACCCTCAAACTTCAGAGCTAACATTCCCCTGTTGAAGAACTTTTTCCTCAACTAGATTGTTTGGATACTCGGAAATATGATTCCTAAAGGACAAGAAGACACATGCTTCTGGTTTTTCTCTTTAATTGCCAACTTTCAGGTTGATAATTCAGAGAGCAATGAGTTTTTGTTCTCTTTATTTTGGTTTTCAGTGTCCGTGTACTCTGCGTGTTCATCTAACGTTGACTACGTGCGGGAAACCAGCCACCGCCCTGGCGGCACCAGCCCCTCACGGTGGCTGCTGTGCCTGTTTAAGAAGGTATCAGTGGTTGTTGATGTTTTTCTCGCTTACTGGAACACAAGTAACTGTGCATCTATTGCTCATTTCTGGCTTTCTGTGTGGAACCGCCCACTCTTCCAGGAGCCCTTCGGGTGAGAAAGCCTTGATTTGTTTTAATGAAAACAGCAGCAAGAGACCACAGTCTAAGACTTGGGACTGCTCCTTGCACCCCAGTTGCTACAGGAAACAGGTACTATTTTGAAGAAGTAATGAATTCCAGCTCTATGTTAAGAGGATGGGATTTTCTGATTTACTTTTGGGCTTAACTCATGCTTGCTAATCTCTTCATGTAAGTATCAGCTTTACCTTATGGTATATATCATAAATAATTCCCACCTAATGCAACCCAGCAGCACCACCCTGTCCCAAGCACCCGGGCTGCCAAGGGCCAGGTGCCAGCCGACCAGGCCCTGGACACCCGGGCAGCCTTTGCTCTTCTTGCTGTCTTCTTTCCATGGTCTCCATGCAGCTTATCAGGGCACTGGCGTGTGGCCCACAGGGTCGGCGTTCCCTGTGTGTGTGCATGGCCAGGAGGAGCTACAGCAGGAGCTGACTTTGGGGACACACTCACCCAGCACAGGCAGCAGCCCCACGGCGTGCCTCACATGCTGTCGGTCCACTCGGTCTCCACCTACGCAACCCCAAACTCTAAAAGTTTCTGCAAATGTTTTTGGTATGTGAATGATGCTGGGCTTTACATAAAGGGCAAGCTCCAAAAATACCTTGCATGACAACATTTTTTTTTTTAAGGACAGTGATAGATTTTCTTTTTCCTGACTCTTAAATATTACAGTCATACTCTCCCTTCCCTCCCTGCCTTCACGCATGACCTGTGTGATTCCTTCCCCTCTTCTCATGTCCCCCACACCCATTTCCCAGAAATTCGCATTTAGAAAAGATGAGGTAGATTTGCATGACTGTGTTGAACGTGACAGGACAACCCACCACCCTGCAATCCACCCTGGCAAGCACACACTGAAAACGCATCATTAGCGGCTTCGGTTAATACACCCTTCTAGGGACACTGAGCAGGTAAAAGTAAGCAACGAAGACACAGGCGTCGAGTGACCATCAGCACGCAAAGAGTTCTTTCACAGAGAAATGTGGGTGGAAAGGTGTGGGGAGGTGGGGAAGTGCAGTGTGCAAGATGAAGGTCACCTTCAAGGACTTTGTTCCTTCCTTCAGCTTCAGAGACACAAATAGTGGGTGGTCTGTTTATTCTCTGGGACACCAGGAAAGACTCTGAAAAAGTGTCATGGTTACAGGCGAGAAGACACCTAAGCGAACAAATCTGAGCTCCTCTGAAGGTCAGGCGGTGCGCTACATCATGTATCTATCTGATATAAATGTCATTGCGTGGAGATGGCATAGCATCCAGAAAGTTACAGCCAGAATCCAAAGTCATCACTGAGCCCTACAGAACAGGAAAGTGGTTCAGAGAGGTGGTTGTTACCTACCCAGAGTCAGGACATGCTCGAGGTATGACAGGAACTCAGTCTGACACTGAGTCCCAAGGGACACGAAGGAGGAGACAAGTCAGCAGTTCCTGGGATGTACATATGGGTCCTGCTCAGATGGAAACCATCTATCTGTGTAGCTCAGTCAGTGATCAGGAGGCAGGGTGCGGGTAGGTGTGCCTGTCCCTGAGTGAGGTGGGCACTGCCAGCACCTGGCGCATGCTCCTGGCCCTCACCCTGCAGGCTCGGGCTGACTGCTTCTCCACACGGCAGCTGGACTCCGCATCGGGCTTTTGCCAGCTGTGGAAACAGGACTGGCCCTCAAGGAGAACAAGTTGTCACTGAGGAGAGTCACTAAGAAGAGCCTCCCGCTAAGGACGCATACATGTTGTCCCACCCTCCCTGCTACCTAGTAGCTCCCAGTTGGACTACTGTCCAGGTGACATTGGTGGCCAGATGCTTCTTATCCCTGTGGAGGACCACCTCAGTGACACTCCTTGAAAGAAGAGAATTGCCTCAATTTTGGCTGTGCCTGACCCTGTTTCCATGTATTGATAGGTACAGAGCTGGCTGGGACTTTTCTTTATCCCTTCATCTGGTTTTAAGCAGTGCATAGTGGTCTAGCTGAGGTGCTAATGGTAGTCTCTGAAAATGGCATCCATGTTTCTCTGATAACCCACAGCTGCTGCTCTTTAATATGAGCTGGGTCAAGATAGAACAAAGAGCCAGTGCTCCATGCTGTCGGCTGGGACTGAGCCTCAAGATAGAGGCCATGAATTTGAGGGGCCTAAAAGATTACACATCAGAGCTGAAGCATGAGACCCCAAAACATTAGACACTATCTCAACAGTATAATGAAAATCACTTTTTCTGCAGATCCCTCTCTCTGCATACCACAGAGGTAAATGCAGGCCTCCACCTAGCCCAGCTCACAGTGCTCAACTACTTCCTGCCATTCTCAGTCATTTATCCTCAAGCCACTCCTCCTTTACACCTGAATAAAACCTGGGTTTGGCCCCTAGTAGAGGCCTCGGCTCCTGATAGCTGTCGCCATGGCTGGACTTAGGCACCCTGGCTCCCTGTAACTACGATGTGTCTTAGGGTCTTTATTCTCGCTATGGGTTGCACTAGAAGTGGTAGATTGGAATCAACTTGATGGAACTCCAATTAGTTATCCATGGGATTACAAATATAATCTTCCTGGACCAGTACAAGGACCAGAAAGGGCTTCCTACAAGCCCTTGCTGCAGCGGCCTCTCTGTTCTTCAGGGCAACACTTGGTGCCTTTAGGCATGATTTCCAAGGTCAATAACTGAACCGACTACTTGCACAGAAACAGTTCAAGTTCACTTCTGGAGAATCAAAACCAGGACAATGGAGAAGAGCGGTATGAAGTCAGAGACTCAAAAGCGCTGGCCAGAGTGATCCTGTTGCCAACTGTGAGGTTCCATTTAGGTGCAGTGGGAGTTACGGGAGAGGTCAGCATAGCTGAGGCTGCAGAAGGGAGATCAAGAGAGTAGGCGGGCAGCCATGGACACTGAGAAGAGGTGCAGCGACATCCCAGCAGGGCTTCCACAGGCAGGACAGGCTGGGGATGACAAGGGCAGGGCAGGCCAAGCGAATCAGCTTTAGTGGCACTGAGAGAACGCCAACAACACGGAGGGTACTGAGCACAATGGCTGGAGTGTGACAAGTCTGTCCTTTGGGAATGTCGACCTGCTAGGGTGACAGCAGATGTTGGGGAGACGAGAAGTCAGGGCAACCCTGAAAGCACGAGCATAATCTGAATACTGGCTATGACGAAACATGGCAAAAGTGGCTGAGCTGGATGGCGACAACTCCAGAAGGGAAGGGCAAGCTCTGGGAGACAGTTTGGAACTGTCTAGCTCTGTTCTGAGGTACACCAGACTTCCCCATCTGTACCTGAAAAGCATGACAGAAGACAGTGTTCTTAAGGGAGAGTCACGTGTACAAAGGCAGCATATTATGTGTCAGCAGAGGTGTGGGAGGTGTTCACAATGGAAGAAAGCACTGGAAGGGAAGGGAGGACCATCCTGAGGAAGAGTGGCAGCTGGAAGCAAGGGAGGACCTCTGCATCAAGGCTTCATACGGGTCTGAATGACCTCAGGGCTCTGGCGGTGGAGAGGGGAAATGAACAACTGAGTGAAGGCCAGGATGGGACAGCACGACTGGAGCACGATCCCTCGAGGCAGGCTCACATTAGTTCTTGGAGGTGAAGTTGACTCTAGGAGCTTGGGAATATTATGTAAACTTCTATGCCTCAATTTTCTCATCTGTAGTTAGTGGTATTATTTTGGAGATAAAATGGGAA
This sequence comes from Myocastor coypus, assembly GCA_004027025.1. Lineage (NCBI taxonomy): Eukaryota > Metazoa > Chordata > Mammalia > Rodentia > Myocastoridae > Myocastor > Myocastor coypus. The sequence goes on from PVJA010003150.1 coordinate 58,240, forward strand.
ATGCTTAGCTCCACTCTTGGTTAACAATAAGCACTCAATAAATGTTAATTATTGTTTATTACAAGAGGCTTTATAGTGTTGAAGGAATTCCTTGGTATACAGAAGTTTAAGGTCAGTTGGCCTAGCACCCCAGGTATTAAGATTCACACGTTCTTATATTTGTCAGAAAAAAAATTATGAATACACAAATCCAGATATGCAGTGACCTGAAATTATTTCCTTTCTCCTAGAAAGTAAAAATAATGAGTCTTTGTATGTGTCCAATTTCCTGTTATCAGAATCAGGTCCACCGTGAGGCAAGCAAACATACAAGATCCAGAATCTGGGAGATGCAGTCAATACCCCCGGGGGTACATAGCTGCCCGTGTACACCCCACCACCATCCAGACAGGCAGGGCCTCGCCCTTGGGTCGTTGATCAGATTCCAGAGCAGGGCACCCCTCAGCTGGGCCTCGTTACACCCAACAATGCAGCGTGTAGACCTGGGCTCAGGCAGACTCATGTCTTGTGGCTCTGGGCATGCCACAGCCCAGGGATATGAACCTGTGTATTTCTCAGGCCTGCTCACAGGCTTCACATGTACCAGCTCATCCCTACATGATGCAGCTTTTAACGGCTCTAAATTCCCCTAAAACATACATGCCATGCCTGGAGGATGTGGATAAATCAGAAGGTAGAAAACTTAACCGGCTGCCTTCTTAGACTTCTACTCCGATATTACAGTCACGTATGGATATTTTTATTTTTATAAATTAATAGCATAGGCCAAGATAATCTAAAGTGCACCATAATTCACCCATTTTGCAATTATTATCACCTGCCAATACGTACAGTTTTGCAGTCGCTTTTTGGCTCCGACAACGACATGGAAGAACATGGCAGCCATATTCTTTAGGCCTTTAGCATTTGTGTTCAGCAAGTACTTGGTTTGCACTGGACCTGTGCAGAGCCCTTTCTCTCAGGCTACTTCATTCGGTCTTTGTCAAAGTGCTACTAGGTATTTTTCTTCATTAAGCACTCTGCACTCAAAGACAAGGATCCATTTTATGCTGTCACTTCAGTGTCATCTGTCACAGGAATACAGCAGGAAATACTGCTGCCTTTATCTAAAATGACTTTCTTTGGATTACAAATAGAGAAAAATAAGTCCCACTGCACATCTGCCGCTCTGCCCCGCTCAACACCCACACCTTCCTTCTCTGCATTCAGCATGACCCTTTCCCCAGAAGCCCCCTCCTCCTGTGGGGGGACAGGGGGACTGCTGAGCCAAGTCCCACTGTGTGCTCACAAAGTGGGTGAATGAACGAGGACAGAGCGCTGCGACCTCACCCTCCGGCAGCTGGGGAGAAGACACCTAGCCCAGGCTCTCGAGAACAGGCTCTGGGTCAGGACCTTCCCAGGTTCGTGACCAGGAGTCTGAGAGCTGCCCTGACGTCTTCACTCGGGGTTTACTTATTCAGACCCTTCTTGGACCATACAAAAATTTCCAGTCTCTGTAAAATCCTCTTTCTGGACTTGCCACAGCCTGCGTCTGTTGCATGTAACCAAAGAGTGGCGGTGACAGACGTAGCCGAAGCTCACACAGACTCCATTACAACTGGCCTGAACCCCTCTCTCAGGCTGCGCCTGCGCGTGCCGCACCAGCTGGCGCTCAGCGCGTGCTCTCCTGTCATGACCTCGGCTCCCCTAGGGCTGCTGTTCTTATTTCACGGACTCAACAGTGCTCATGGCTACTCTCACGCACAGCAAGTCTACTGCGTTCTTTCCTCTAAGAGATCCTCAGAAATGAATTTACTGCGGCCAAGGGCCCAGATATTTTTATAGCTTTTGAAAAATATGCACAAATACTTTCTAAAAGGGACTGGATGATTTATGATTAATTCAAGGGCTCATTTTAAAGAGTACAAAATGACTGCAACTTCCAGTCTATACTGACCTGGAACTTTGGAACTCTCTACCAGTATTTTCTAATATTCTCATGGAAGAGTGAAGCAAATGGTTCGCGTGTTCTGCAAGAGACAGAGCTTGTGGCATCCTGAATCACATCCCCAGAAAGCGGTGCATTCGTTAACTTCATAGAAGTATCACATAATTTACTAGCCCCCAAATTACCCTATAATCTCAAAGTGCAACTGATTCTCTTTTCTTTGCGAATTCTGCTAGAATCATTCTAGTCTCTGCAAGGAAGCACAGTATTTTCCCCATGGAACGGGTCACAGAAGAAGAGCCTAGGAACCAGGCTCCCATGAATTCTAGCCAATTGGATAGGCACGCAAAACTGCTGAGGCAGCACTTTTAGCTGCAGTTGTGTGACACATCTAAAACTTTACCCTTGGGGCCCGGCAGGATGGTCTAAAGTGCCTGCTTAGGAAAGCTTAAGCGGCTGCAGGGACCGCGGTTCAATCCCCGGTGCCACATGCTGCGCCAGCTCTGCCCTCAGGGCAGGCTGAGCCAGCTAAAAATAAATAAATAAATAAACAAACAAAAGTTCTGAAACAATTAAAAAAATAATAAAAAATTTAAAACTAACTAACTAACTAAATAAATAAAACGTTACCCTTAAAGGGAAGTAGAGGTCTAACTTCCTTTCCTCTTTTAAACTACCTCAATACCTTGAGTGTAACTCAGCAGGGATGGCTAGGTGACCAGCTGGTGGACAAGACCACTCAAAAAACTAAAATAGGCATCTTGGGAGAGCAGAGCAGAGAACATGCGTCCTGCTGGGACATGGACAGGCAGCAGGCCAGGCATGCTGTCTGATCTTTGCCTGGTAGCCACAGGGGGGAGGGCTGGGGCACATGCACACGAGTCTTGGGTCACCCTAGGTGGTGGAACTGACACAGGTCCTGTCATGTTTGACCTCTACCCAGAGTATTGGACAAAATGGAAAGGAGCAGTATTCTCAATAATTCCTGCTGTGGGTCAAACGACCTTATTAGGAGGCAGGACTCTGTGTGTGAGGAAGCGGGCACCAGGAAACAGACCACCCTCAACCCTCGTTGATGTGTACAGCCCCTTCCTGTCCCCCTCCTGCTCCCCCTTCCATCCCCTCTTCTTCTGCCTCCTCCTCCATCCCCTCTTCCTTATCCATCTCTTCCCCCTCCTCCCAATCCATCTCTTTTCCCTCCTTCATCTCCTCCTCCTTCACCTCTTCCCTCTCCAATTCCTCCTCCCCCTCCTCCCAATCCATCTCCTCCTCCTCCATTTCCTCCTCCTCCACCTTCCTCTCTTCCTTCAATCCAGGGCCACTGAATCCTTAACACTTCTAGAATTGGCCCAAATCATCCTTTTCTGAATTGCAGCTCAAGGCTCTCTTGGTCACAGCGTTCAGATTCTGAGGAGGGGAGGCAGACACTACCGCTAGAGTCAGTGTTACTCTATCACTTGCAAATGAAAAGCCAGGCTGACTTCCTTCTCAGCCAGGAACAAGTCTGGAGTCCTCCTGACAGTAGGTCCATGGAAGTCAGGGTTGATTAGGAGGTTCAGAGCTTTAGGTGTGGCAAGAGAGAATCACTGAAAGATGTTAAGTAGGAACTACAGGAAAAGAGTTGCATTAAAGAAATTAAACTGGCAAAGCACAGAGGACAGAGCAAGCGGTTAACACACCAGTTTAAAAGTACTGCAGTGGTTAACATATAGACTTAGGAAGAGAGGGACAGCTCTACTTAAGACAAAAGGTCATTAAAGAAAAAGCAAGTGAAAGGGTTTATGATGTGCTGTGCCAGTTTGTTTCATTATTTATGCTTGCAGTGTACACAATCACTGAAAATTCTAAAGTCCTGAAAGTCGTAATTCCATTGATTGACAAAACATTTGAAAACATAATTAGTAGGTCAAGAAATTATCATTTACAGAGAAGGAGTTAGAGCTGCACCACTTGTAACAACTTCCCAAAACAAAGCCACAGTTCTAAGACCAAAAATAAAAACCAAATCCCCACTTTTATCCATTTGTAAGTAATTTTCAAATTCTGGTGTAATATTCTTAAATTAAAGCCATTACATTTTAAAATAACAGGGAGACAATAAAGACATCAGGGGTTCCTAGAAGTTAGAAGGGTGGAAATGAACAGGCAGGACACAGCAGACTTTCAGGCTGGCGAAAGTGCTATTTGACACCATAACAGTTATGTCTGGGTAACAACCCACAGAACACACAAAGCCACAGAGTCTGGATGGTGATGCCGGTGTGGAGCCCATGATCACCATGTGGGCAGCCTGTGGAGAAGGCATGGCGAAGGGAGGAGGAGACACGCGGGACTTCCTGGCAGCCTGTGCTGCTGGGCTATCCTCTGCTTAGATAACCACGTGAAGAGACAGAATGTGTGTGATACAGAAACATGTATAAAACCATGTTGAGTAGAACAGTTATGAAGAAAAAGATTTTTTCTCAATTGCTTAATTCCCAAAGTTCTAGATATCTGGAAGTCACTTCTCAGGTCAACAAGTATGCAAAGGGATTTTTTTTTTAATATAAAAAAATTTCCACAGCTTGCATGACTGACTACACGGAATGTTCCCAGAACTTGGAAACATGGTAACCGAAAATCAAGACAGGTGAGAAAATCTGTCTCTATGTAAAACATGTCCAAGACCAAACTGGGTGACAATCCACAAGCTAAGATGGCAACCAAATAACACTGCCAACTGACAAACACAGTTATAAACCCTGGGAGAACCGCTTCCAAAAGACACAGTGAAACCAGTACAGAATGAAGCGTAGAGGTGAGCGTGAACTCCAGCATTGGAGAGCGTCAGGCGCCTTTCTTCCCGTAACGCCACAGCACACGGCTCCTTCCTACCTGCTATGGGCACTGCCTACAGCGGCATCGGTGCAGACGCGTGCTGAAGCAGGAGCACTTTCACAGAGCCTTGGCAGGCGCTGCTCGAGCCCAGGCGCGCGACGTGGAAGGCAAAAGAGTCAACGTGTTGACATCTGTTTTAGGCTAAAAATGGAAGTTGTCAAGGTCTTCCCTCCTCTTCCACGCTGGAATGGATGAGAACGCTTCCACAGACTTGGCTGCAAGGGCCACGCTTGGCAGTGTCTACGCAGCGCAGAGTGAAATGCAGACTTGGCGCCCACCTACATAAGCAGAGCTGTGTGGACTACTGGAAAAAAAAAAAAAATGTGGAGGAGGGCTAGGGCCCGCTCCTTCTGTGACTTGCAGTCATGGCATAGCTCACAAAGCTCCAGAGTTTTCCTTTATGTGAATGGAAATACTAAATTTTCACATGATTCCTACAAAAGCTCCTTGCCCTCAGCAAAGCTGGGCAAGGCGCCTTAGTCAGGGCCAGGTGGTCCTCTGCTGAAAGGGGTACGAATGGCAGCATCTCTCAGAAACATGAGAGCACGAATGTCTGCAGACTGAATTTAAGGACACCGGTCTAGGATTTTCTTCCTCACACTCGATGGACTTAGCCTCCAGAGTCAAGCTTTCCTTGAGCCTGAGTCCAGCTGCAGCGCCACTGGCCACCATTCTCAGGTGCAGTGGTGGTGTGGGAACACTGCTCTTCATAAGGGTTCTTTTTATGCCAAGCAGAAACATTTCTGTTGGGCTTTTCAGTTGGCACGAGCAGGAGCGATTGACTTGGTTTTCCTCCAAAGTCAAAAGACCAAACCCAGCGACTAGCAAAACGCTGGGTTTGTTTATCATTTCCAAGTTAAAATAAAGCATAATGTGGATGCAAGTCCTCTATCTTTTCCTGATTAAAGCGATCCTGCCCCTGAGTCGCTCCAGGAGACCCTGTTGAGTGTGCTCGCTCACCGGGCTGTAATAAGTCACAACAGTCTGGCATCCTGCCCAGCAAAACACAAGCTCTCCTGAAGTCTTGAGCTTTCCCATGGCAACATCACAGTCACCAGCACAGCAAACAATGACTCCTCTCCCGCTCCCACTCCCCACTCCTGTGCTAACAGAGAAGGATATCATTGCAGCCGGCCTCCCAGACCATGCTAATTATCATCTGTGAAAGGAGATATCAGCGGAGATCAAGTTGCTTTCTGCGCTAGACTCTAAATGGGATCAAAGGCAGAATAACTCCAAGAGCGCAGGGAAGTTTTACTTATACTTTCACTTTAAAAGAAAGGAGACAGTCCGCATGTAAAGGATATTCCATGAGGATTAATGTGCCTTGCTGGCCTGATTACCAAGTGGCCCTGGCTCAGCCACAGCCTTCACACAAGACTCCCATTCACATCTCGCCCTGCTCTCCGAGGCAGCATGGGGGATGCAGTCTTAAAGCTGCAGCTGCAGCGCTCCTTTCTGCAATGGAATCAGAGCTGCTCTGAATGGGAGGCACTTGCTCCAGGAAGGGAAGGCCCCTAAAAGTAGGCAGGGTGCAACTGATTAGCAGATTAAAGCAACACCATTTCCTGCATGACAGTCTTTTCAGTCTGAAATAACACTTTCAGAGGGATAGTCTCCTCTCCTAAGAAGCATCTGGGCTCTAAATAGACTCCCATAATAATTTCTCCTTGTGTGTCTATTTGATTTTCTGTGCACTCATGGTCCATGGAGTCCAGGAGCAGGACTGCAGAACCAACACCACCCCCAAGGAGCAAGTGGCTGGTGACTCCTGGCGGGACACCACTGCCTGGGGGAGGGGCAGGTCACGGACCCCCACCTCAGTGATCTTGACTATTGACTGCTGTACTCTGGAACTGTGGTGAAAGCCTGCACTCTTTCATGGAGGTCTGGCTGCTTTCCACTTCTAGACTCAGAATCTATACGGTGCTATTTAGTGTGCTTGCAGCACTGTATTTTATATTCACTCAGTCTTAGCACTATGATTAGTATTTCAGAGGAAGTTTCATGTCAGCACGCCTAAAACCTGAGTAGTTGGTCCATGTCATACAAAGTATAAAACGCTTATGACTGAGCATACAAATAACTTCAGCAAGATATTTCAATGGTATCACAAACTGGGGTGCAGGGGGTGGACACAGTGATTTACTAAGCAACAGCAGAATTTGGAAATGTAACTGAAGCCTTAGTAACATACGTGCAGATATATGCTGTGTCACTTAAGATTCTATCTGTGTTTAAATATTAACTCCCAAGGGCCCGGCGGGATGGCTCAGTGGTCTAAAGCGCCTGCTTGGGAAAGCTTGGGCGGCTTCAGAGACCGAGGTTCGATCCCCGGCACCACATGCTGCGCCAGCCCTGCCCTCAGGGCAGGCTGAGCCGACCATAAAAATGAGTGAATAAACAAATAAAGGTTCTGAAACAAGAAAAAATAAAAAAATAATAAAAAAATAAAAAATAAAAAAGGAAAAGAACTTTTAAAAAAAATATTAACTCTCAAAATCCATTCTAGTGGCAACTTAAATAATTATGGTATTACTCTAAAATTGGGAATTAACTTTCATTTACTACCTGTCTGATTTTTATTCTTTATTATCTAATCATTTCCTAGAATCCAGAGTCCATGTCTTAATTTTTATCAAATATTTACTTTAGACATAATGTAGTAAGCAAAAAAGAAAAAATAAACAGAGGTATGCATTAGAGTTGTTCGATCATCTCAGCATATACATCCCAGAGTTATTTTCATGGCTAATTCCTACTCCTTTATGTCTGAAAACTAAAGAAAGAAAAGAAAGATTTCCTATTAATAGTGTTATTTTAAATGTGTATTTGTTTGCTTTTAATCCATTTCATTATTAGAACATAAAATCCTGAAGTCAGAGGCCATGTAGCTAATCAAACATTTATTGAACAAATGAATCTTTCATTTACCTATACACAATGAAACATATGTTTTCTACATGTTCTACTTTCTGTACTCCTGTCGAAATATAAAAAGATGCAATATAAAACAATTCACCGCATGAAATAAAACAATTTATTGGTTAAACTCTATAAATTGAGCTAAAAAGAGTGCCTCAGAGGCAGCAGGGGACAGTGCCTCTGTCAGTACATCTGGCAGGTTCTGGAAGAATGTTTCTGGGGCTTGGGAAAGAATGAGCTCCTGGGGCCAAGGAGATAGCTCCATGACACAAGTGCCTGACTGGCAAGTGCAAGGTCATGAGTGTGAACCCCACTCCTGGAAAAAAAAAAAAAAAAAAAAAAAAAGCATGAGCTCCCACTAGAATGCCTAATTCAACTGCTGATGCCTGACATCATACCGAGGTCTGGAATACCACTGTCTTCAGTGTGGAAAGCTTGACAATGGGTTCCACGGTGAGACCTGTGCTTCCAAAAAGGTTCTTTGGTTGAACCTATACACACATGGGTCTACAGAGAGTAGAAAGTATAGAAAGCATGTGTTTCAGTGTGTGTAGGTAATTGTACTCTATGCACGTAGTAGAGACTCCAATAACTCTATGACTTAAGGTCACCTTGCATTATTCTCTTCACAGTTACTACTAACTCATTCTTACAACCATGAAATCCACATAGAGAGTTTCATTCAAATTTCTATCAGAATTCCTGAGCCACTGTGGATGGTGGTGGCGGCAAGGACCATGAACCACACCTACACCTCCTCATTTTATCTTCCCACCATCTGTTAGGCAACTTCTATAGTATCACCACTTGATAAGGGTGTATTAAAGTTTTAGAATTAATTTCCCTTAATTTTCTCAATTAATAAATGGCAGGGTGTGGATTCCAACGCCCAAACTTTTAACTACTATGGTAGTCCACCTCCAAAATGGAAGACTTTCAAGACACCAAAGCTTCCAAATTTTATATGATGACCTATAGCTAGGAAGAGCTTTTAGCTCTTTTAAAAACTAAAGCCATATATGGAACCAAGAAGTCATAACAAGGATCCTATTCATGCTACAATCATGTCCAAAAGGAAATTCCAGACCAATATGCAAAGGAGACTACTCTATAAAAGAGCCTCAACTCTTACTGCTGTGTCAAAAGTTAAAGTTTTTTGTTTTTAAAGTAACCTAAAAATCAGCATATGGAAAATCAGTCAATTGAAAGGGTAAATATTGAAACAACCTCTTAGCTTTATTTTGCTTAAGAAAGTGGTGGTGTTTCTACAAGTTCTTCAATATTATTACTTTAGGCAGGACAAATTTCACTGCCTTGAGTGTCCTAAAGCTGCCAGGAGCATGGAATCCTCTCCAATCACCTCTCAAGGTACCATATTGTTGTTCAGGAGTTGCAAGCATCCAACAAGCTGAAGGACAGGGAGAGATCCAGCTGTGTTCAAAGAGCACGTGTTCTTGTGCACCTTTTCAAACAAGTGAATCAGGAAAGCAAGAAGCCTTTCCTCACAGTCATCAGGGTGGCAATATTGCTGTGTCAGTGCACAAAGTGCCTTTCATATGTCACAGCAAACAGTAAGAGCATACTGACTCGACCCTTCGCTCTGCTGAAGTCAATCCAAGCCCAGCCACTGTGTCTCTCAGTTGTTTTCTCATGTGTTAAGAAGCAGAAAGATTCAGCTTTTCTAACAGAGTAGTATAAGGCTCAGATGGTAACTTGCTTTATACACTGTAACTTACCATGTGTGCATGAGGCTCTTAAACGTGTATTTTAAAATATTTATACACACATAGATACATACATGAGCTACATCCCAGAAAAGTAACAATAAGTAGTTTAAGAAACATATACCAATAGTGACAGCTACCAATGAAGGAGTCCCAACTATCTCTGGACACTAAGTTGCATATTTTACATGAATAACCCGATTTAGTTCTTCTAATAACCCTATCTGGACTATCACCCCATTTTTTATATAGAAGAACAATGTAACTCAAAGAGCTGAGATGGGTTATCCACCAATTCATAGTGAAAAGCAGGACTCCAAGCCTGGTCTGGTGGCTTTTACCGCTCTCCAATGCTACACTGTGCTTATGTTGGCCAGGAGCTTGTGACACCATAGATGTCCACTCCTGGCCTGCAACAGGATGATGAGGAGAATGTGCAGGAAGAAACAGGGCAAGCTCAGTCACCACTCACTTGAATACTGTTTGTGTGAATCATTAAGTCTCCTTAGATTATTCAATTTCTTTTTTTTTTTTAATAACAGTTCTTTTTTTTTGAATTTTTTAAAATTTTATTTATTTATTTATTTTCTTGTTTCAGAACCTTTGCTTGTTTATTCACTCATTTTTATGGCTGGCTCAACCCACCCTGAGGGCAGGGCTGGCGCAGCATGTGGTGCTGGGGATCGAACTGCCGTCTCTGAAGCCTCCCAAGCTTCCCCAAGCAGGCGCTTTAGACCACTGAGCCATCCCGCCGGGCCCCTATTCAATTTCTAATATATTTCTGCAAAGTATAAAACCAAACTATGGTTTATAGAGTCTACTCAATGTGGAATGATAAGCCTAAACTATCAGTGGTACTGGCCTCAAAATATCAGCAACCAACCTGTGACATCTGACCCACAAGGTAGGCGGCAGTGGTGACCCGGGCCTGGTGATGTGCACTGTGACAGTGCGGCACCAGGCGGGGTTCTCACAGCTGACCTCAGCCAAGCAGGCTGGTCATTTTCCAGGGTCCATTATGGACATTTAGAACATGATGCTATCTGGAGCAAGGGCACTAAAGTAAGTCACATGCCACATGAAGCACAATTTACTTACAAGCTTTTGGAATCCAATGTGCCTATAACAGGTACCTTTATGAGACTTTTCACAGAATTGGACAATTGAAAACGTTGCCTCCATGGGCCTTTCAAGTGATTTTTCCCAGCTCCTTTTTGTGCTTTTCATAAAGTGGCCTTTTTTTCCACTGCATACTATTTGATTTTTAAGAATAAAGGTTTCCTTCCTTGCCAGGATAATATATAACCATAATAGAGAAGGCTATCAACACCACAAAAAGGCCCATGCAGCTGCACTGAGCAAAAGCCTGGTGTTTCTCAATCAAGCTCATCACCTCACGAAGGAAAAGTGCAAAGCAGAAGACAGACCGTCTCAGGCGGGTGCCGTCCTTGCAGGCGTGCTCTTTTTAGAGTCACTCAGTGAGAATGTAAAAAGGCGGGCTTTTGTGCGTGAGAAAAGATTGCAGGTCAGCACTACAGAACCACTGGCTTCATCGTCGTCATAATGATTCACGTCCCGTGGCAAGCTTGGAGGGCTCACCCGGGAGACAGACAACCCAGGCTCTACTCTAGCCTCTCTTCCAAACTAAAAAGGCGCCTTTGAACAACAGCTGTAAAATCATATGCTAAACTGAGCTGTTCTGCAGGAAACCAGAAGGAGAACAGAATGTAGTATCTGGACTATATATTTTTTATTGTGATAAAATATAAGTAACACAGTATTTTCTGTTTTAACCATTTCTAAGTATGTGAGCTATGATATCAGGCAGAGTCCCACTATTGCACAAATGTCACCGCCTTCTATCCCAAGGGGTCAAGCCATGGGTCTGTTGTAAAAATTAGTCTTGGGGAGGTTTCCTATTAGAAACCAATTATAGGGGCCAGCAAGATAGCTCAGTGGACTAAAGCCCCTGCTTAGGGCAAGCTTAGGCAAGCACAGGGACCTCAGTTCTATCTCCTGTACCACATGCTGTGTTAGCCCCACCCCCAGGGTGGGCTGAGCCAGCCAGAGTCTGAGTGTAGTGGCACATGCCTGTAATCCCAGTGCTGGGAGGCTAAAAACGAAAGGAAGAAAGAAGGAAAGAAAGAAAGAAAGAGAGAGAGAGACAATGAAAGGAAAAGAAAAGAGATCAATTATAGGGAGTTGTGTACTATTTTCTAGCCCATAAATAAATTGTATTAAATTAATTGTATTAATTAATTAAATTAATTGTATTAAAATCTGAACTAGCCCTTGCCATTAGTGAACATTCTAGTTACACATAATCACCTCTTTTCTCCCACTGCAACAACTATATTGTCTATTTTCCCAAAAGGTATTTGGGTAGCACCCGATAAAATAACAATTGTTAAGAAAGTGCTCGAATGCATTGGAATGTGCTAAATGGGAAGCTATCAGCGCCCTCACAGGCTCTCCAGATGACCTGGGGACCAGAGCTGCAGAGCCACGCTCTAGCCAGGTCTCCCTGCCTTTCCCGTCTCCGTCCCTCGTCTGCTGAGTGCTGCCTCACTCTGTTCCCATCCCTCAAAATCTCTGTTTCAGCATTCACCTCACTTTACTTTGTTCTTCGCAGTGCCTTCTTCCTTCTCCTTTCTGGTGCACTTTCCTCGTATTAAGGACATCTCTGGGCTGCCACAGGTTTCTGCTATTGTTTAATGGAAAAGCCTTTCTCCTGAAGAACTCCCACCAGACTTGGGCTCATTCGCCCATTCTACAAATACTAATAAAATCCCAGACCTTTTTAAAGGTGCTTTTAGAAAGTGATCAAGGTATTTGGGCTACATAATCAGGGGGAAAAAGAAAGATACTTAACTTCTTGTAGTTCTGATACATTGCTAAAAATGTAGATTCTAGGGCCTAAAACCAGGAATTGGGGCATTTCTAGGCTTGAGATGACACCCTCACTTCTATATTTTAAGCAAGTATTCCAGGTGGTTCTGATGCCAGGTGAAACTGAGGATTTCCATACCATGAAATGGCTGGATTAAGAGCATTAGTGATTCGTTGGTGTTCTGTTTTAATTTTTTCCCCCCATAGTAGCACTTATAAGAGGAAGGTGGGGCATGAAAAGAGAAAGGGAAAATTTTTCAGGTATGGTAACATAACTTTTTCAGGAAAAGGAACTTTTGATGGTCTTTAATGCTACTTGTACAGAGATCTCACTTAACTTAGCTGATGGGATTTAAAGATGGAAAACGAATTTTTTAAACAAGGCAAATATCAAAGGTAGCCTCTTAGCTAGTGCCCACCAGCTGGGTGCACAGCTGCTGTTCATAAGCTGTGGCTGGTCTGCCACGGCCAGTTCTTGGAGTATTTCAAAGACAACATCTAGAGCTCTGAGTGAAAGCTTGGAAGGATTTTAAGACATCTTGATAGCCCCTCTTTGCTAATAAGAACAAGACCAGCTTGTTTAGTGTTTCCTCATACCACAGATTTTTTTTCACGAGACCTTATCCACTCCCAGAAAATAACAACACCCTTCCTGTGGTCGGTGACCAGTGCTGCATCTATAAGGCACAGTTACCATTTCATGCAGAGGTCCTGCCACCTGCTTTGCTTTGCTCCAACTCCTGCTAAAATAACCTAAAACACAGGGAAACTGGGCAATGGGCAGATGATTTCAACTTTTTGTCTTTTTCCAAGATGCCTCCCAAATTTCTGCCTTAAGTCAAGTACTGTTCCATTTTCACTTTAAGAGATAGTGTAGACTCACTCTGTCACACACTTTGGCTGCAGAAAAAGCCCTGTCTCAAATGGGTACACAGAAGAAGTTCCATGGGGCTGACAGGAGCAGGCAGGGCTCTATCCCAGACTATAGTGGTCTAGACTCTGGGTCAGAGGTGAACAGAGTCAGTCTCTGAACCTGGACGGTGATGGGAGAGACTGGAGCTCTTGTTCCACAATGTAAGAACATCAACCAATTGTCCTCAAAGTAGAGTGCCCGTTGGAGAGCTTCCCGCTCCATAAAGTCAGTACCAGGACACTTCTGAGTTCTGTGGTATGAGGCTGCTGATGTAGTTTCAACAACCTGAGCTCTTTGCCTCAGGTAAAGGGCTCGCAGACAGGATAAAGCAGTTCTTCTTGGAAGGAGGTTCTTCAGGCTGTCATTTAGTTTGAGGTCTAAAAGTTGAGAAAGCAACCTGAGGAGGGCCCCTGGGGAAAAGGACCACAGCCTATTTTGGGGTCATAGGATGTAGGGGGCACACAATTCACATGCAGCTGACGTGCTACAAGCAGGGCACAGGTGGGGTGCACAGAAAGGCAGGGAGCAGCAGGTGCAGGCTCTCCAGGCTGGGGTGAGGGCTTGGCTTCGTTCTACATGCAGCAGGAGGCTCCTCCAGGGATCTCAGCAGAGGTTTGATGACAGTAATTTCATGTAGTCAGAAGGCTACCTGTGAGGGTCTTCTTATATACTTGAACAGAGAGGAGTTCAATGGCTGAGACATTTAGAGGAGTCTGTAACAGGGCGGGGCTCAGGAGGGGGTTTAGGCCGTGACCAGGAGACCCCTAGAGATCCAGCAGTGGATAGGTCAGAGGATTCATTCCTTCCTGCCCTGTCACACCCTGTAGACATTCCCAACTGTTGAAGAATTAAGCATGCTGTCCCTTGGTATTCACTACCTTCCCAAGCCCTCTGGTTTTACTTGCCCTTCAACTTCCAACCTGCATTCCACAGATATTCCGGGGTGCCCCGTTTCAGCCTGCATTCTGAAACAGCACCTGTAGAAAGCAGACAAGCTTTCCACTCAGTCACATGGGAAGCTGAGAGATTTTCCACAAGGTGGGAGATGGATCTTGGCAAGTCTCCTTTTGGGGGCCTTCCAAAGCAGCCAGAAGCAGTGGGGCCCGCAGCCTTCAGCATGCAGCTGCACTCAGAGCTAAAGGAGTGCAGCTGCACCTCCAGCCCGCACCCTACTGCAGTGCTCAGGCCAAGCTGGCTTACATCTCCAGGCCCGAGAGTCACCACAAAGCCCAGGCCTCTCCGTGTGGTCTAGGGATTCCAGTCCAGGTCTTCCGACCTAGCCCATCTGCAGGTGGAGGGCAGGCTTTCAGAGTGCTTCCCCTGACTAGCATGCACAGCAATGCTTGACAGCCAAAATTTTAGAAGTTGTAAATATCTTTTTAAAAATTGATGTTTTAACGTAATTAATTTAGAGAACTGGTAAACAAAAAAGCAATGTTTCTGGGGAATTTAAAAATGTAGTAAGTGTTACATATTTTGTGTAGTCAACCTCACAGGTAGGTATTATTTTCATTTTGTACAGAAGTAGGTTTGCACAGGCTAAGAAATGCCACGCCTCGAGGTCCCAGAGGCCATTAGGCGGTCAGGTCCATCTGAATCCAAAGCATTTGTTCTCTTTTCTCCAACCCTTTTCCATCCCGTGCATCTTTAGAATGTCTTTCATTTTAATGAACACACAGCCCACACTGCCTGGAAATCATTTGCTGTTTTGTTTCTTCAGATGGCCCCAGGAATCATAGCTTCTGCATGTGCACACCTCACTGCCAGCAGTGCCCAAGAAAATTATGGGGCATAGGAGGTATAGGACGGTTCAAATTGCCAACTCGATCGAAGAATTTGAGCAACCCGTAAGAGGACATGCCAGTTCTGGGCTGGGCATGAAGTTCAGCAGCAAAGAGCCAGGCTGGCAAGAGCAAGGCCCTGAGTTTGGTTCCCAAGACCAAAAAAGAAAAACCCTAAACCCACTTGTTATGGTTTATGTCTAGTTGTCCCCCCAAAAGCTTCATGCAATCATGGGGCATGGCTTCTATAGACTGAGACTTGATTCATGATCCCTGGGATTGTGTTTTAGTACTGATGGGATTATCAGTCTGAGTAAGGCTGAGACTATGGGTGTGGTCTAGGGCAGATATCCTAAGGCAGAGAGCCTGAATGTAATGTAAAGAGAGACAGAGAGACAGACTAAAGCTGGGGCTGTTGCTTTGCTGCTCTGTTTGGTTGGTTGCCTCTGCCACCATTTTGTTGCTGTTCCACCACCATGAACTGGATGCTCTCTGCCCTGTTCTACTCAGCCTTGGGCCAGCCGAATATCGACTGAAACCTCCACGAACTGTGAGCTAAATAAACCTTTCCTTCCTTCATTTTGAGTGTTGGGTATTTGTCCCAGCAACAAGTAAAAAGTGACTAAGACACCACTCATTGAATTTTATCTTTTCTGAGGCTGCAGAGGTATCCAGGGATACTTCTCACTCACTGCCCATTTCTCTGATGTCACTCCACAAAAGGAAAGGACAGAGAGGCTGAGAGCAGAGCCACAGTCTTCTGGGAAAGCCAACACCTTTGTGACATGAAGTGGCTCCTGGGTCAGGCCTTCCCCACTCAGGTGGCCAAGGCTGACTGGAGGAGGCAGAAGCCCTGGACACACCTCTTTCTTCTCCAGGTTCTGTGACCCACAGGTGACTTACTAGCCTTGCATTTCCAACAGGAATGACCTACAAAGGAGCTCATCCGGTGGGCATTCAGAGCACTACTATAGATCTAAGTGGCAAACAGCTGACCAATCAAAAGCACAGACTGTGAACCCCAGACTAAGTCATTCTTCCCATGTAAACTCCAGGGCAGTCACAGTGTGGCCGCTGGCTGAAGGCAGGTGCTTTGGAAATGAAGTTACTCCTCTTGGTGTCTTATACAGTTTGGTTGAAACTTGGAAGTCATTCTGACAACAACTTTGGTTCTGAATGAGTACACAGATGCAATCTGAGAGAAGCAAAGGGAGTACGATTGAGTGCTAGCTATGTACTAGATCCTATGGTAAATGTTTTAGGTCTTTGGCTACTTACAACTCCAAATGCAATCGCTAGAGAGATGTTATTATAACATCTTTCACTCTCATTGATAAAGTATTCTTCCCTGCTAAAGCTGGTCACAGGCAAAGCAAGTCTAAAATAATGACTTGAGGTCCATATACTAATCCTCATGACAGCCTACTGGCATGGAATTTATTATCTGAAAAGCAGAGAACAAAACATAAGATTTTTACAACAGGGATCTTTATTTCACTCTCTGATATAACCTAAGCATTTAAAACAATGCCCAGTTGAAAGCTAAAATGAAAGAACGGCCAAACTTTAGGATTATCCATGGCACAAGCTCCTTTAACTAGTCTAGTTGGGGTCTTGGCCGACAGCTACTCATTCATGTGTCCAATAGCTTCCCAGATGTCCTCCGACCAACTTGCTCCCTGGTATTCTTTCACTCCTTTGTGTCTGCCTTCCTGCGACATCTCAGCTTTGGCCTGGATACTGAAGCAAAAGAACCTAAGAGAAGGTTTGTCACTTCTTAGACCCGTTTAAACACTGTGGTTCCTTCCCTGGGTTTCTTTTTCAGCCAAAGTCTCTGAGGAAAGCCAGCTGCTCTGATGCTTATCCCACGCAGAGCGTGACACAGGACGGACCTAAGGATCCTTGCCTGCAGTCAGTGGAGTTGAGGTCTCTGCCACCAACTGTGTGAGTGAACTGGAAGTCAGATCCATGTCCTCAATGGAGCTTTGTGATAACTCAGAGCCAGCATGAGATTCCAAGCTAGGCCCCCTGGCTCAGCGGCTCCTGAATTTCCAACTCTCCAAAATCACGTGGAACAGTAAATGTCTGCTGTTTGCAGTTGCTAAATTTATGAGTAATTAGTTATGCAGCAATAGATAACTGATACAATTAACTAATCTTGTCATTTGGATATATGACAACTAGAATCTAACTTCTGAAAGAATATTGAAGCTTTCAACCCTTTCCCAAAAGGGAAAAGAGATACTCTTGGGAACTTTTCAGGAAAAGTGTTCCTGCTGATATTAATGATTCCACCTTAACTTTTCAGACTGAAATTCTGTAGTGAAGGAAAAACCATAACCCATAAAACAGAATCGTAAGGTTATGTTGAGGTTGTGAGAAGTGTGAGGAAGCCAAGGAGCTCGTCACCGCTCTCGCACACAGAACGCTCGCACGCAGGGGAACCACCCGAGGTTTTTCTGAATTGGGCAAAGTGCCTTCAGCTCTTACTCAAAACATCATGTGAGAGCCACACCTCGGTGGCTAACTTGTCCTGCAGAAGCGACAGTGATCTTGCCAAGATGGCCAAGGTCATAAGACACACGCAAGTCAGACAAGACAATAACGCTTTCGCTAGCACAGGGGTTTTCTGAGTTAGCTGCTATCCGTGATACACCTGCAACTCATCAACGTGGTTTACCAAACAAAGCGGAGCTAATACCTTGGTATATTGGCTGGCTTAGGTCACCAGACAAGTAGTTCTCTGGAAAAACATAACAACAAGGTCAATTGGTGGCCCGAGGACACACTGGATGCCAAGGTAGGGAGCCCTTAGGAGAGATACCACTGAGAAGTATCATAAGTGTCTAGAAGTAAATGTTTTAACTTTCAACAACCCTGAAGCAACCTTGTTCAATGGTCTGAAAGGCGTGACTGTGAGGTGTGCCCAACCTTAGGAAAACTCATTGAGGAAGCACTTTGGTTAACTCTGGAAAGGACTGGCAAGACATCCAGTGTCATCTCTGGGCAGACTGGACTGTCAGGAATTAAGGGGACAATGCCACTTGGAGGCTGGGCTGTGTCTCTGGGCTTTCCTTAGCCACTGTTTCTGGGCACAGAGACACTACCCTCTCACTTTCTTTGTGTAGCTACAGATAGTGTCTTTAGCTCTTTATTAAGTTATGTATATGGGCACAGAAGAAGTTTGTGAAGTAGCTCTCTGTGTGTGTGTATGTGTGTGTGTGTGTGTGTGTGTGTGTATGTTTGTGTGTGTGTGTGTGTGTGTGTGTGTGTGTCTGGGTTTCATACCTGAAAAACCACCTGGGCCTCATTTGTGACAAATAAAAGCCTGCTACAACCAAAACGTTCTTGTCTTTGAAATTTCTTGAAGAGGATATGATTTAAAAGCCAGAGCCAGGCTCAAGGCAGTACGACAGACAGCATATCACAGGACAAGGCCACGAAAGGGGGCATGCTCTGATCTAGCCATTTCAGAAGAACAGAACATGCGTGTGCGGACACCGCCTGTTGGCCAGGGCTCTATGCATTGCCCTCAGATGCTGGGAGGAAACAACTATTTACCTGAGGGGTAAAACCAACAGTGAGGTAAGGAGCTTCCAAAGGGATTTGTGCAGAAAGGATGCATGGTCTCATGAGAGCACATCAAGCCCAGGTGGCTGCCTATAGGGCCCACGGCCCCTAAACGTGTGCACATATACACACTTACACTCACATACTCCCGGCCCTGTAAACGTACCTGTCTGCAAGCAAGGATGCCCTACTGTACTGCTCAAGATTTTATGAAATATTAAGCCCTGTGATGAAATATGCGAATTTGCTTAGCATTACTTTCAGAATCTTAAATCACTGGATGAAAATGTCAAAGTTTGACTTCTCCTTTTTAACATTTACATTCCTAAAGCTCCTATGTTAAGGCTATAGGTCACAATCTCCTCAAAAGATTAAGATATATTTTATTACACTACCTAAATTCCTTTGAGAAGTCAAAGAAACTGACATATTTGTGATGCTACTTCCTTTTGGTAGATTTGTTTATGTTCCTCAGACCCACAATTCATCAGTACGTGCATAACCCAACACTTCAGGATCCTACTGATGTCCTCTTACCAGGGTGAGCAGAGTCTCTTGAACTTAGAATATACAAGAAATATATCTGTAGGATGTTTTAAAGGCCTAGATTTTAAAGGCCTAGACAATTTGCCCAATACACAACAGGTCTGACTTTTGAAGGAGTTCCGGTCCACTGTGTGAGTATGTGAGGCAGTCATTCTGTTCTTGCATTTTGACAAATATTTTCACAGTAAAATGACCTGCTGTCCCATTTCTTGTCCCTTCAAATCAGCAATCTGACTGGACCATCAAGTGGACAACCAAATGCCAAAGTCTCTTTTTTTAATGATCACACACAATTCTGAGTTACAGGAGTGGAAAAATAATCCTGGAGGCAGAGCCTTTACTTTATTTTCATCATAACAACTTTTCAACAGCTAAACCACTCTTGGTAAATATGAGTGAAGAAAGTGAGCTCCCAGCCCCACAGCTCATGTTTACAACTAAGCTAAAGCTCTTAAAAATAGGGTGTTTGATGGTCCACTGCCAAAATAGGAGCTCTGGCGGTCTGGAGTACACAGCTAGTAATAAAGAGCCAGTGTGACTATGAAAATCCCCACGACAGAACTGTAATCTAGCTTTCTTCTTTCTACCAAGAAGCTACCCACAGTGACACAGACGCATAAATTTCCAGTTAGAGGTCAAGCTGGGGGAAGGGGGCTGAAGCCTAGGAGAGATTGTTTAAAAACAAAAAAGTAAAAAAAAAAAAAAAAAAAATGCTGGCCTAGGCTCAAAATTAAACTCTTATTCTCATTAAAAGAATGAGAATAAGAGTTGTGCTATTGCGTGAGAACTTCTTGCCTTCTTAAAAAAAAAAAAAAAGAAAATGCCTACAGAGATAACAGATATCAGAGCTCCAAGGCTAAGGAACTATGTCAGGCATGAAGAAGGCTAAGTTTACTTTCTGTTCAGGTTCCAGAAACTAGACTGAACTCACACACAAAGAAGCCAAACACCCAGATCCTCTGGAGCCAGGTGCTTGGTACTGAGGGAAGGATTACGCAACCCCTCGTTTCTGTGGGGTCTTCTTCCCACCATTCCCCAGGACTTCAAATATCTTGGCTGTTGGAAGCCTTAGAGTATCTGACAAAAGGATGGTGCACACAAACACTGAGAACATGCATGCCACCGCCCTGAAGTGTGTCCTTGACTGAGAAAACTCTTAGTACAGAAGGAAGCCATGGATTACAAAAAGAGAAAATCCTGAGAAACCGTGGAGATGACCTTAGTCACCTCTCCATTCCAAGGGTCTAAGGTCAGACTTAGACAAAATATTTCAAAGTATATCTGCTTAAAAATTGTTTTATGGCTCTCATAGCAAGATTGATTCCACAAAGAAAGTTCACTGATCACATTTAAGTTCAGATTGCCATTTCTACAACTCTACTTTGCCTCTAGCAGTTTCCACCAGTGAGGAATTCCTTCAGAATACAGCATCTCAAGAACTACCATGTAAGAGAGGTGTAGAACTACCAGTACTCTGACTTGAAGTCAAAAATAAAATGAAGTTTGAGTTCATACTACATTTTATAGGATCATGGAGAACATTTCACCAGTCTACTCAGCAGGAAAGAAGTTAACTAATTTATGTATTAATTATTATTATTGCTGGTGCCAGGTATCAAACTGGTACTCAGGACCTTGCACTTGGCAGGCAGGTGCTGTGCCACTGAGCTATACCCCAGCCCTCACTACCTCATTTACACCCTAGCTTACTCTCATAAGGGGATCTGAGGCCCCCTTGCAGCATATTCAGTCATCATCTGTTTCTCCACAGGAATTAAGATTTCGTCAAGGATCTGTACTGAAGACACTGCAGATCTGGATTCCTATTCCCAGGAGCCCCTTTCCGGGAATAGTCTGCTGGGTGTCTTCTCTGATTCCCCAAAGGGTGATGTTAGGGTTGACAAGAAAGACTGATCTTCCTACTGAATTTGGGCATCATCACCCTAGAACCCTCCACTTAGCCCCCGGGTGGCTACTAAACCCTATCCTGGAACACAAGTGGAAACACCCTGTCACCCAGTGCCTATGTGTTCAAGCATTTTCCAAACTGGCAACTGCCTTACCGATCAGCCTGTGGCCCCAGGCACTGCCTCTGAATTTCATCTGAAGCTCAGAGGATGGTCAGGTCTAATCGTCATCGACCTTCCAATGTTCTATTGGCACGTGGCTGCCAAAGTCTGGCCTGGAGTCTGATGCTACCTGAGCATGATTCTCCTGTCTTAGCACAGCCCAAGACAGAGGCCTCCATGCTGGTTTTAGCCTTCTCTGTCCAGGTTTGCATGCCACAGCTTCAGCCACGTGACCTTGGCACAGTGCTTCAGCTTGGGCTTCAATTGCCTTATCTGTCACATGGGAGTAATTCCATAATGCAATCATAAGAATCTGAGTAAATATTTTTAAAACTTAATGCTGGACATGTTAAGCACTTAGCAGATGTGATCTTCATTTTCACGTGTGCTGAATCAAGAGGACGCTTGGAAGATCAGTGCACCACATTTGGAGCACAGTACACTTAATGACAGAATTATAAAGAGAATGGCTCTTTAAAAATTCATCCTTGCTGCTTGCTCTAGTGTGGGTTAGCATGCCTGAAAGCTTGCTTACTAGAGGTCTAACACTACTGCATGCCCTAGAAATCCAAAGATAAATAAAGCACATCTACACTCTGTAGGGAAAACTCTCATTAAGTAAAACCTCCAAGTTTTCTATAGGTAAGAAAGAAAAACACTTATTGACTTAGGTCTGAAACGGGTTAGAAATGATATTTCAGCAAAGAACTGCAGATCTCTTCGTTAAGTTCTACAATACTCCAAAATAAGCAACAACGAGAAGAACAACTCAAACCGATCTTTGTTCAGAGACGCCTCTGATCCTTTGACTCCAGATCAAGTTTCTCATCACAATGACCTTGTACGGCTTTCTCCCAGATGCTGCAGTTGACTCCCAAGACTCTCAAGAAGTACAGACAGCAAAATGTGGGTTTTCATAAGTTGTTTTCTCACCTTGCCTTGTTTTCTTATATAGTACAGAGTTTTCTTATAAATCACAAAGAAAAGCAAACCTTGCTGCTTTCGGCTTCCTGTCCTCCAGTGTGGCCTGGCTGGCTGACATCCTCATTCCATTCATGGTTACCATTCTTTTTAGTAGACTCACTGCTTCCATCTGTGGGGGTGAACTTCTGGGAGCAAGCATTCCATGTCCCCAACTAGTCGCAGATGTGTTAGGGATAGGGGCCCAAGTTGTCCACTGTGTGCTGTGTACAGACCAGACTGGCCAGGTATGCCCAGAAGTTTGTAAGGGGGCTAGGAGGGACAAGTGCAAGGTTCTCTCTGCACAGCTCTGGAGTTTGGACACACTGAGGTAACATGCACACACATACTCTACACAGCTACACTGGTAGCTCACTGACAATACGAGGTTTCTGCAAAGCCCATATGCTTTTGGTACGCGTAAGGTATTACTGCAAACACCATTACCTTCTTCTGCATACTTCCGAGCAACATGCCATGCCTCCAATGGCTCTACCTCCTTACAGTCCTGACGCTAACTTCCTAAGCATTTCTTTTCTTTTTTTTTTTTATTTTTACTGTCCAGGAGGAGGAACCTGAGGCCTTGTGCATGCTAAGCAGCTACACCGTAACCCTTGGTTTCTATTTCTGAAGAGGAGTTACATTCTCCGCCATAAAAGTTAGCCTTCAGCATTTTCTCTTTAATTGCCAAATCTCAATGACTTCTAACAAAAGGGTCACAATAGCTCCATGGCACAGAAGATGCTGATATGATCACCATCGTCTGTAAAGCACCAGAATCAGAATCAGCACCTCGCACATCCTGGCTCACGGAGCACGCAGCGTGGCCAGGAAGATTGCTGCGCAGGCAGCTGCCCAGGGTGGAGTGGCTGCAGGAAAGGATCCTCTTCTGGCTCCGGAGCATGGGCATTTGTTTGCGACTCTCACTAAAACATGGCTGCACTGTTCAGTGTGTTTCCCAGATTTGTTTTCTTTTTCTAAACCCAGATGAATCTCTAAACAACCACAAGAGGTAAGGAGAAAGGCGCTATGCACGTTTACTAGTTATATTTATCTTGTTCCTTTGTTTCTTCTCTGTCTCTCCTTAATTACAATGCAAAGCTGGTCAAGCAAGCACTGGTGTCTGCTGTGGGCCAGTGTGGGCCAAATGTGGGCCTAGGGCAGCTCTGCATGGAGCAGCTGCTCAACGTCCATGACATCTATTCCACAACTTTTTCCTCTGCACCAATATCTTTCTTCCGTGAGAGTGTCGGTTTTAAGGGTTTTATACTTTCACAGATGCTCGGTTTGTTGCTGACACAGTAAATACTGTGCATTACAAATGCCAGGGCTGCTGACGCGTGGAGTCAGTCTGGGGAGAACACCAGCCAGGTTCTGGCCTCAGGGAGCCCCCACTCCCTTGAGGGAGGTGGACGGAAGAGACAGATAAACGAACTAAACGTCACCATCAATTCAGATAGAGATGGGCCTGCTGTGATAGCTCAGTGGATGAAGTGCCCACTTGGGCAAGCTCAGGGTCCAGGGCTCTACCCTCAGCACCATAGGCATGCTGGCTCTGCCCCTGGGCACACTGACCTGGCCATAGAATCTGGGCACACAGCCCCATAATCCCAGTGTTGAGAATGCTGAAAACAGGAAGATCACTATCAGCCCAAGCTGTGTAGCGAGACCCTGTACCAAATACATAAAAATAAATGAATAATGATACAAAGGTATACTCTTATTCAGTTAGCAAGAACAGTGATGAAAAAGGCAGTAATAGGATAAGGTAATGTGGAAACTGGGTGGAGACGACCAGATATTTGGATGACTACTTAGGGCGGCCATGGAGGCTTCTCCAGGAGAGGATCTTGGAGTTGAATTCCATCTGACAAGAATCCAGACAATCACATTGCCAGTGAAGCCAATCCTTTTGATTTTCAGATGGAAAAATGAACAAAAAAGGAGAGTGACTAGCTGCAAGGCCAACCTGTTAGGCCAGAATGGAGGTTTCCTGCCATTCTACAGTTATCATTGTGACATAATGTTCGTTTTCCTGGTGTGTGTGTGTAAATCGTCAGGTTCTACCTTTTCTGCACTCATTTGCTTTACATGTTCTTTAATGTGTTTCTTCATTTCTTAGTTTGAGAAGTCACCCATGTAACCAGCTTGTATCCATAGATACTAAAAACAATCATGGTAAACAAAAGTGAGATGAGGGAGGGAGGGAGGTAGAGGGGGGAGAGAAACAGAGAGAGAGAGAGAGAGAGAGAGAGAGAGAGAGAGAGAGAGAGAGGCAGAAGAAGGAACAAAACAAGGAAAAAAGGAAAGAGGAAGGAAGGGAAGGGACCTTAGGGTACATTCTCCAGCAAGGTAAGGCTCCATTTATTGGAAATGAAAAGCAATTTGATGCTATTTTAGTATTTAAAAAAAGAAAAACCATGTGGGACAGCATGGCACCAAGACATTTAAGTCTGTAAACCTTAACAAGAGATATTCCTAGGTATTTAGAAGTGAAAAGAACTGTCAGCATCTCTGTGGTTCCAGCCTGACAGACCATGAAAGTGAATTTTCTTTCTTTCTTTCTTTCTCTTTCTTTCTTTCTTTCCTTTTCTCCCTCCCTCCCTCCCTCCCTGCCTCCCTCCCTGCCTGCCTGCCTGCCTGCCTGCCTGCCTGCCTTCCTTCCTTCCTTCCTTCCTTCCTTCCTTCCTTCCTTCCTTCCTCCTTCTGCGGCGGAACTGGGGATTGAACTTAGCTCCTTGATTTTGCCAGGCAAGCATACCTTTTAAAGCAACGTTAAGTGACAAGTGTGGCACAGCGAGCCTCTTGGCTTCACACCAGCTGCCTCCAGCTTTGCTAAGGAACATGCACATGGCGGGCCTGAAGCCTCAAGCAGACCCAGAGATCTTCATGCCTCCAGAAGTCATAAACCTGAAGAGCTGTGTTGTAACTGCACTTGCAGCCAGGATAGGAACAGTGGCTTTGTGTTAAGGATTTCTCTCCATTTAATATCTACTTAGGAATTTTCCTTTGCAAGTATGTTAGAAGCATATCCCGTGTATTTTTTCCCCAATTCTATTCAATCTCTAGACAGAGATGAGTTTGAAGGGCTTAGGACTATCCTTGGGAAATAGGTGATTATCTTCTCTGCTTAGGGTTTTAGTGATAAGAAAGAAAAAAAATCTTGGCTTGAATTCTCCTCCCCAGGCCAATTTCTCAGGGACTCTGTTTAATAGTTTTCCTTTAATACAGAAACATATTTACAAGGTGAAGTGGTGACACACACAAAATCCCATCCATCAGTCTGTGCTTTTCAATTGCTACGTGTCTAGGAAGAGAAAGACAAACAGATGGAGAGACTGATATACGACAGATAGCTAAAAAAAATCAGTCAATTCCTAAGCAACAACGTCCTCCAAGAACATTTTACCTTTCATTTTATATATTATATTCATGTGTTTTTTTCACAGGGGCTCTTACTAGGGAATTACATTTACCTCACAGGAATGTTGCAAATGTAGCTGATCAGATTTCAGGGAAATTTAGTTTTCCCTACAAAAATAAACATAATGAATCAAATTGTACTCCAGCAACTGCGGGTCTCACAGTGGAGCCCTCCTGCTTCCCATAGGGTTGAGCTAGGGGACAATCCACTCATGAGCCTTAGGAAAGGCACTAAGCAGAACAGGCCTGGCTTCTGCTGCTCCTGCCACGGCTAGACCTCACACCCAAAAGTATATCAGACTCTGCCTAGCATTACTTTTTTTAAAGATACAAAATATTCCCACGCTTGTCACTTCCCTTTTTCACTCTTTCTTAAAAGCTATATTTAAAGAGAGACTGAAATTTAAGAAATGAAAGCCAAAGATCAGGGAACTCGGCCTCCTGTGCACAGCAAAAGAGGCCTGGAGGTGATCTGAGCCACTGCCCAAGTGCCCCTTCCTGTTTCTCTGAGAAAGGAAGACCTTGTGTGGGCCTCGTTGCTAGTGAGTCTCAGAACCCTCAACCCCCGATTCCCAGGTCAGCCTCTCACTCAAAATCACTAATAAATAGTAAGCATGACACAACGTCCCTGTATCACTCCTTCCTTGTTTATTCACATACTGTGAAGGACATAATGGAAACAAGGCACACCAAGTAATTTCCTACCGAGAAACAAAACAATATAAATAGTGACAGAATGTAGTTTTGGCTCTTGCACATGGAACACCGTGCTTGTTCCCTGCACAATGGACCAGCTAACAGCGTCTTCTGTGACCTGGAAGACTAAAGGCAGTTACCACGCCCGTAGCTACTGGCTGTGCTGCTTGACCCTCCTGAGGGCAGCCTAACGGCACCAGGGGAGTGACGTCTTGGTGATGTTAACCCTCTTCTGTTTTAAGGATAGACTACCCAACACAGCTGTATTCCCTGCAGCATAACAAGAGCCCTGGAAATCGGCAGTTAGGAGGAATGACAACACGAGGACACCACCCAGTAGGGGAAGAACTAAATTGTTGTTCAGAGGCACAGTGAGCCAGGAAGCCCATGGAACACTGATGCAAGGAGACAACAGGGTGATGGCAGAGGAAGGGGGAACTTGAATGACAACACAGGGACAAGGGAGAAAACAGAAACACACGCTTAAGATCCGGCATGTGTGCGATGACACATCCAGCTCTTTCCTGTAGCATCTCATTTAATCCTGATGACCTTTTGAGATGATTACTGTTATGTCAAAAAGCAGAACACAAGTCTCAGAGATATCTAGTAAGTCATGCCAAGAAACACTGCCAAAGAAACCGACCCATTTCCACATTCAGCAGGGCTTTGCTACCTAACAAGACACCTCCAAATAGTGGCTTAAATCAAAGACATGCTGTGTGGATAGATGGACAGACAGGCTCCCCAAGAGGAATGCAATCATATGGTACAAACACGTATCAATAAAAAAATACAAGAAATAAAATTTAAAAAAACAACAATGTTGCAATAGTGTATGACTCTGCTGTCGGGGCACTTCTCTGGCCAGGCTCATCTGAGCTCATTGTGGAGCCAGGCAGGGGGCTGAGGGGCACAGCCAGTCACCCGTGGGCATCTTGGCTCTCTGTGTGCAGACGCACATCCCGAAAGTGGCTGGACCAGACCACCCTCCTTCCCTAGATGTAGGTCACTTCTCCCAGGCAGATACACAAAGGCCACCTCAGGTGGAGCAGAATGCCATACTGGTCCCATACTCTCCTTTAATTTAAGTTTATGCAAAATTCAAAAGAGAAGCCATCATTTACATTTTTATGAGCTGCATGGCAAGGCTGCATTCCAAAAAAAGGTATGGAGATGGAATTGCTGAAATTAATTAAAAAGTAATCCAGCACAGGTTGTAGAGAGGAAACTTTTTTTTGGTGGTATCAGGGATTGAACTCAGGATCTTGTGCTTGACAGGCAAGTGCTTATTCCACTGAGCTATCTCCCTGGCCCAGCGCAGGTTTGAAATATCATAATTCTAGTAAATATCTAAAGTTCTCCCAACTGTTCTTTCTAAGACAGCTTTATAAATTCCCATTATGAAGTTGTTGTTTTGTATTACATATATAGCTGTCAGGAAACTTGGATTCTACTCCTACCTAAAGGATCCGGGGAGATTTTTTTATTATTTAA
>PVJA010003150.1:86136-98538 GCA_004027025.1 Myocastor coypus
AACTCGCACTGATCCCCCTGCCTCAGCCTCCCAAGTGCTGGGATTACAGGCCTGTGCCACCACGCCCGGTGTAATTTCTTTTTTTTTTTTTTAAATAAAAAAAATTGTATTTACTTAGAAGCATTCAGAATGTCAACAAAACAGTTGCAACTTTTTGCAATTACAGAGTGGTATTCAGTTAACAGAAAAACAATTATTTTGTATAAACTGCATCAGAGACAACTGAAGATGAAAGACTACAGTCCCCATATATTACTAACTTGTGCTGTGCACCAGTGAGAACCTGCTTTAAATTTCCATGCCAGTTTACAACCCCCAGGCAAGGTTAGTGGCTACTGAAAATACCACCAGGACAGGGTTATCTAAAGACACATTCAGTAGTGTTAACTATAAAAAAAAAAAGACACCGTACAGTTTAAATACAAATCTTACACAGCCTTACATTTCAATTTTTTTTTTTTTCTTCAAAAGGAGTAAGTTGTGTACAGGGGGGTTAAATGCTTTATAGACAAGAAAAAAAAAACTGCGCTAGAACTTATTCATCATCCTCCTCTTCTTCATCCTCCTCATCCTCTCATCTTCTTCCTCCTCTTCATCCTCCTCTTCCTCTTCCTCCTACTCTTCCTTCCATTTCTTGCTTTTTTCAGCCTGACGACTCCCTTTTTTGCTGCATCAGGTTTTCCTTTAGCCTGGTAGGCAGTGATGTCCTTTTCATACTTTTCCTTCAGCTTGGCAGCCTTCTTCTCCTATGGCTGCTTGTCATCTGCTACAGTATCATTCCACATTTCTCCCAGTTTCTTTGCAATAGCACCAATGGAGAGGCCAGGATGTTCTCCTTTGATTTTTGGGCGACACTCGGAACAGAACATGAAGGCAAAAGGAGGCCTCTTGGGCACATTGGGACCTTGAATTTTTTTTTTTTTTTTTTTTGTTTCTCCTTTAGGAGGAATATAAGTTTTCATTTCTCTTTCATAAAGAGCCTGGTCCACCTTTGCCATATCTTCAAATTTTCTTTTTTCTTTAGCAGACATGGTCTTTCCACCTCTTTGAGCACTTCTTAGAAAACTCTGAGAAGTTAACAGAAGCATCTGGGTGCTTCTTCTTGTGCTCCTCTTGGCAAGTTTGCACAAAGAATGTATAGGATGATATCTTGCCTCTCGGCTTCTTAGGATCTCCTTTGCCCATGTTTACGTGCTTTCCTCAGCGAGGTACAGAGTCGGTGCCCATCTGGCTCTCACTTGCCCTGGCGCTGTCTCTATGGAGCTCAATGTACTGCAGTCTGTAATTTCTTCATCTGTCAAAAAAAGGCCTGGTCTGTTTGCTCTCTGAGGGTTTCATAAATTGTAGAATTTTGGCCTATTTTTAGCAAATCTGAACTGACCCTCCAAGGGGCTGGGCAGCCTGGGGATGACAGAATGCTAGAAATGACAGGACTTCCACTCCAAAACATATTCCCATTCTCTGCTGTGGGTACAGAACTCGGGAAACTGGAGGTTAAGGACTGTCTTCTCCTGTGTGATGGTGACCCCACCAGACCTGGGTGCCGCTCGTACTGGTATCATTTATCCTATCTATGCTAAGGCACCCTAAGGCAGCCCCCCACCAAGGATTAAAGTCCTTGCTGGAAGGACTTTAATTAGACAAAACAAATCCCACACAGAGCACACTCACATCAGCTAAGCAGATAGCAGAGGTGGAAAGGTTCTGAGCATCTTCCTGAGGGAAATGCTTCGCTGGAAGCCGTCTCAGAAAGATATTGTTGCATAGTCTGTGGAAGATCAAGTTCCCAAGGAGAAAACTAATGTTTAATTTAGCACAAAGACAGCTCAGAATGTCTCCCTGGGGGACTGAACTTGCAAAGAGATCCACAGGCTCAGAATCCAAGCAAGAAAAAGAAGCTCCCAGGGCAGTGGTTACAGGAGTCCGGCTGCTGAGCTGCTGTCTCTGCCCGCATTCTCTGTCAGGACTGCTGTACTTTCCTGTTCCCTTTACATCTGCATTCTGCATTTTTCAACGCTCTTGAAAAATAACCAAATAGGACAGCATGGCGTGCACATTCTCCACTGAAACCACAGGGGGCCGGGTGGGACTCAGACCTGCCAGACTGAGCCCAGGTAGCAAGCATGAGCTCACTTAGAAGAACAACAGCAGCAGCTGAAAAATGGACTTCTCAGCTGTGGGGCTTTGTACTTTTACAGAATTTAGACTCTGGAGACCTCCAGAAATGAGCAGTTTATGCTCATGGCAATCGCCATGCCAAGATACAGTACAGTATGCGCTGCATCTGACAAGGCTACAGCCTGCAGCCCCGTCCCATGACTTGAAGAAATTACACTGTGTTCAGAAGACTCCTCTAGTCACCAGCAGGTGCCACAGAATCTTCCCTTCGTTTATTTTTTTTAAGATATGTAATTACTCTCGTTCAAATCCACCAGTACCACCTAAAAAGAATTCTGTCGTAGAATAGGAAATTCAAGGCAGTGGGCTTCAGAAGGGTTAGAGTTCTTGGTGCACTCCACAAAATCCTAATATAACTCAGCCACATTTCTGACAGAAGAGAATTTTAAAAGCAATGGCTTTAACAATTCCACATTAATGTGTAAGCCTAGCACAATGACTCAGGAAATAAGATCATTAAAACAAGTAAAAGAAAACAAACCCCAGTGGGTTTGCCTTAATACTTCCTAAGCATTATTATCCATGTCAGAAAGAGGTTAGAGTAAATCTTAAACTGAAATGGGGGGAATGAACAGACAAACAAAAGCTTGACTCCATTCTTTGCTTTGAACTAGAAGCACTAAATCTGCCTATGCCCAGCTATCACCCCCCAAAACAAGGACTATTCTTAGTCCAATCCTGTCATTTCTTCAAAAAAAATTATGCTTCTGATGAAGAATTATCACTGAAACTTGCTTGGCAGGTGTAGTGACATCTGCCCTGTGTCTCTGTAACAAATCACATTTTAGGAGGTACCCACCAAGCAAAGATGAGGTAGGTGGCCACGAACCAGGCTGAGGCACAGGGTCTTTAACACACATCTGGCCAAGGTTGGGAAGACAGCCATTTTGGGTTCCCTGTTCCCTTGCAGATGCATACAGCGAACCACAGCACATGGGTTAGAGATCTCGCTTTCAGAAGCACAAGAGGAAATCTCCCAGCAGGGACCTTGTAGACTTGTATGACTTTGCAACTAGATTTCCCTGATAATCATTCATTAATTTGAATTAATAACTTAATCAAGTTGATACATGTGGGTTACTCACTGCTGACAATTTAAATTTTTCATTCATAGTTTCAGTTTTATCCTACCTCACAAAGCAAAAATTTGCTGGATGACCGAATGGAAATTCAGACTGTAATCCACAGGTGGGGAGTCAAGAAGATGCTCTGGGCAAGTTTCGGATTGGGACTATGAGGAAGGACATTCATTGGTCCTATTCTCAAGAAGAATACTGCTTGGTTCTGGCCACTGACAGGTGAGTCAGTCCCAGACAGCAGCTCCACGATAAAGCACTGATGACACCGGGTAGTGCTGGGTTCTTCACTAGACACCTGTAGTAAATGATAGAGAGAAAAGCCATGCTCTGTCCTCACATGAAATATCTGATCTGCTTGTGGAGACAGACGCTGGGGTTGGGTGGTTCACATATGTCACTTCTCGTTAAATAGTTATTTTATTTATTATTGAGATATTCGTTTTAATAGCTGCAATTATATTTCTGACTAATAGCTATAATTCATTAAGTCTCCACAAAGAACCACACGTTGGACTCATTTAAGGAAGGAGCCTAAGAAGAAATATTTCCTAAACTCAGTTTTGTTCTCATTCCTATAGTTGGGGATACTGAGGCAAGATGCTGGCTGGCTCATGCCAGAAGGCACAGCTAGTAGTCCGCAGTTCTGTGCTTTCAAACCTGGCCTCTCACCCCATGCCCCAGGCTCTCCTTGGCTGCTCCCCTCCCTTGCCTCCCTAAACAGAGGAGTAACATTTCTGCTCCGCGCTCCATCCACACCCCTTTTAGAGTATAAATTCTAGGAAGACAAGGGGTATACTAACTTGCTTGGCAACCAATTTCTGGCACAGCACATGGTATATAATAACTATTGACTGAAGTACTGAATATTAACTCTAAAAAGCATCATGTCCACAATCTTTGTATGTGATCCCCAAATACTTACAAAAACCACTGTGACCCCAGGAGAACTGTGCTGTGTCATTACTGTTATTCACTCATATTCATAGCCCCTCCTTCATTAATTGGGCCACAATAGGGAGTGGCTCTTTAGCTGTCCTCACAGTCTGATCAATGTACAAATGTCTCTGTAGGGCCAAGCTTGGTGGATGACCTGTTACTACAGCAGATTCCAGCATCACGCCATCTAGGGAGGCAAGGAATTGTTGGTTTTTCTCCTTTGTCATCTATTTCATAGAATCCCTTTTCATACATCTTGCAAACAAGGACCAAGTGGGGGGGAAACTGCCTCGTAGCTAAGGCCCACGCAATGTCTAGCTGAACCTTTTGACAAGTAAAAGATCTGTAAAACATCTGCATTAAAAGTAAGGCAGCCTTAACAGCCATCTGGAATCACAGTTTCTCATAAATTTCTACTCATAATGTTTTTATAAAGCAAAAAGGCACTATCCAAGCTGGTAGAAAAGCAGCCTCAAGTGCTGGGAAGATCACCTAACGCATAGGAGAGTCCACTTTTATCAGGAGGGCCACTCCTGTGCTCCCTGGGCGTCCCACTGAGCTACATACGTAGTGAGGCTCTGCCACTGCTGTTATTGCTGTGGCTGCAGCTTTTGGCTTCTCTTCTGCGTCTAGCTAGTGTAATTTTAAAACCCTCTCTTTGCAGTGCCAAAGGCCATGTCACACTGCGTATAACTCATCATGAATGGGAGAAGTGTGTAAATAGCAAGGCATTAAGCAGCTCCAGGGACTTGGAGAAAGGTAGTACAGAACACTTAGGAAATGCACTCTGAGGAGAGGCTGCTGGAGGGGAAACACACTCCTTGTCTTCGAGAGCATGAAGGATTACTATTGCTTCATAGCTTCTGTGTCCACGGGGCCCAGCTAGCTCCTTCGCTTACCAGAGCTTCTGCCGCGCTCCTACCAGACCCCTAGGCCTCCCAAGGTGTGCAACAACCCTCCTGGTGTCCCCTTCACCACTCACGCCCAGGAGCACCAGCAGTCAGCTGAGCTTCCCAGGATTCCCAGGACCCCCTCCAGGCCCTAGTCCAGGCCTTTCTCCCTCCCCTCACTGTGCCAGTGATCTGCATTCTTCACAATGCCATCCCTGAGCTGGACACCTCTGTCCTGACAAGTAATACTTGTGTTTGGGGAAACAGCCACGTTTCACACATCATGCTGCTTGTTGAACATCATCAGCTTTCCTTTTCGAATTAAAATACTGACTACAAAAAGAAAGAAAAAAAAAAAAAAAAAAAACCCAATCTCAAACTCATGCAGCAAGAAGTCCAAAGTATGGAACAGAGCCTGGGTCTCAGAATAAAATCTATGCTCTAAGTTCTTCCATACACTTATCAGCAAGCATCAGCACCCTTATTTGTAAAATGGAACAAATGCTGCCCGTTTACTTGGCTTTTGTTGGCCTGACATAAAGTATGTATTACTCGTGTACGTAAATACTTATAGCATGCACGGACTTTACCTACGTAAATGAAGTATGGCCCACACATTCTAGAGACCAAAAAACATTTGTTCCTTTCTTCTTCTGGTTTTGTTTCTTGCCTGTCAGTTTTGGTCCAGGCTATCTGGTTAGCACTCTGGGAGGACTTCACTGAGATGCTTTGAGTGTCTTTACTGAACTGTAAGTAAACAGAGAATGTGTCTGTGGCTGTGTTTCCCCCTTTTTTTCCCACAGAACCTGGAGGAGTACAAGAAAAACAAGCGTGAGCATGCAGAAGGGAAGGCTTAAAGCTGTGTTCCCTCAGTGCGGCCTTGTCTGGGAGCACAAGCAGATGCAGGACAGTGGAAGGATGGAAGACATGGAAGTTGTGTCACACATTCAAGGTTGTCTGCCTTGCATAGCAGACTATATTGTCTTCATGTTTCCTTTTAGGCTTCTTGAGATTAAGTAATAATGCTAAGAATACACACGAGTAGTGATAAAAACAAAAACAGAACAGTAAGAAAAACAAAACAGCTAATCACGGCCACTGTTCCGGTCATATTTCATTCCTGTCTCAAAACATCTGAAAATATGTTGGAACATCTGGAGTCTTAGCAATGATCTCGGGCTTAGGCAGTCCATCAGGGTTTGAGACTTAGCAGAAAGTGAAGAACATCCCTGAGCAGCGACAGTGTTTCCAAGAAATCAGGCGCCTTCCATAAGCAAATATCTTGGTTTTCATGAGACTACCACCTTGCTATGTGGGCGCGTTTTGTGTCTTTCTAAAAAAAATTTTGTGGTGTTGGGAGCATCTTACCCAGGGGCTGCCAGTGCTGGACACAGTCTACCACATCCCCACCCGAATTTGTGATACACTGTTACACTGTTAATGTCTCTCTCCAAGGAAACTCTTCTGCCTTTGTTAGTCGGTATAGTCCCTGTCCTTGAAAGAAGCAGTGTTAAGGTCCTGAGTAGATAAGGACTCTGTCTTTATTACACAGCTTGAGAAGATAGAATAAAAAGGGTCAGTTCTTAAGGAAACCATGGCTACATATATAAACAATGTAAAAATACCTATCACCGACTTGGGGAAGACATTTATCACACAGACAGCTATAGACACCTAGATCTGGTCTCCCAGTTAAAGCTTTCAAAGTCTGAGTTGTCAGCCGGGCGTGGTGGCTCACGCCTGTAATCCCAGCACTCGGGAGGCTGAGGCAGGAGGATCAGTGCGAGTTCGAGACCAGCCTGGGCTCCAAAAGTGAGCTCAAGGCCAGCCTCAACTGCATAGCGAGACCCTGTCTCAAAAAGACAAAAAAAAAAAAAAAAAAAAAAAAAACAAAGTCTGAGTTGTCTCTTAGAAACTTGATTATTATCAGTTAAAAATCACCAGGGAACCTTAGCAATAATTTAACTTGTTTGACTTTCTTAAGCTAACAGTTAACACATAGACTATTATTGACAAAATATTTAACTTTCCCAGGCTGTTCCTGTAAACAACTTTCCTAATCTTCCTAAGACACCCTCGGAGGACACACCTTTTGACAGAGTCCTTTTGACGAGTCTATGCCACATGCCACGTAAAGGGCACACATTAAATACATCCAGGACTTCTGCAGCATCACATTTTAAGAAGGACTTCTAGGGACTTCACAAACACTTAAGAACTCTAATACCTTCAGCTTATCTTGATAGCCTGAAGCTTAAAATGCTAATCTCTCTAGTTACAAAAAGAGCTATTTCACTATTTTAAACAGATACCTGAAAGCTGTGTATACTTTTAATCTCTGGAAAAACTGGTATTAGCATTCATTGTTCTGCAGTTTATTATTAGCAATACTAGCAGTGATAATGTCTATTTCTTCAGTGCTTGACTTTTTCCAGAGTCTGTTCAGCAGCACACACCCGTCTTCTTTGCTGCACAACTTGGGGCAGCACTGCAGCTCCCTCCATTTCATGGTCTGCTGCTAGCTGACATGTCCTAGGTCACCCAGCTGAGCAGTGCTCAAGTAAGCTCGAAACCAGGGGATACAGGCTCCTTGGGGGGATCTGCTTTCTTTCTTACACACCCCATTAGAGAAAAGATAATCGGAAGCCAAAGAGGAGCACAAACCGCTTATCTATTCCTCGTAGCAACACAATCTACGCCAAAGAAAAAGAGCTTGTCTCAGGCACCGGAAGGATTAATAATGTACAGGGGAAGCTCTCACATTACTGCTCCAAGGACCAGCAATTATCTAGTTTTATAGTTCATTCAAAGATTCAATTAAGTGCTGGAGCCTAGGTTTCCATCCTTGGGCCTGCCCTGCAGGGTCCTGCCCCCAAGGCACACTGACATAACAATTGAGGCTGGGCGTGGTGCCTTGGGACTGTAATATCTGCTTTGGGAGGCTGCAAACAGGTGGATCACTAGAATCCAATCTAGTAGTAAGACCCTGAACATCCTGTAGACCCTTCCCTGAAATACAAAAAAAAAAAAAAAAAAAAAGCAACAGCAACAATAACAAAACAAAGAAAGATTCAGACATATTTCACCAGGAAATGACTTTGTGCCTACAACCTATCCTGGTGGTTAGAAACACAAGCCTGCTAGAGCTCGACCAGCTCCAAGCCTTGAGAAGGCCACACCCCTGCATCTCTGGGATGGCGGGGCTTCCCTGGACTGCACTTGAGCTAAATGAAGAAACTGGCTGAGTAAGGGCTGCAGAGCTGGGCTCTCAGTGTGGACAGAATTAGAACAGGCCTGGAGGCTACTCTTGCATTGTTCCTGAAGCTTGGGCTACTGAAAAGATTTGGAAACACTCCGTCTGAGCAGTAGAATGTGCCTGAAAGTCAACCCAATCCCACTGAATGAAGCTGTCCTCTCTCCTTTTAACCCCTAGCATCTCCAAAAATTATCCACCTTATACAAGTATTACACTGGAAGGTATGTGTGGAGCACAGAGCTTCTTGTCTGAAGACACAGTACATATGTGATTTTAGATGATCAGTATTCTTTCCTTTCCTCCAAAGGATATTTATGAGTACTTACGGCACACAAATTAACTATTAAAGCGATCTATTCAACATATGCAGACCACATAAATCTGGTTATGGACACAACAGCAATCAAATTAGGAAGGGACTCTGGCACCTTGTCTGAGCAGAAGCCCTTTACATGAACAGTGCCCCTGCAAGAGAGAAGTGCCCAACACAATGAGTCCTGGCAGCGCAGGGGTGTGGAGAAGAACTCCCAGGTGCAGGCCTCCCCTCAAACACAATGTTATCAGGTTAACATAGCACTTACATCCCTGCCTCTGAGAACCACACCAAGTCACAAAGAGCCAAATTTCCAAGTCAAAATGGAGAAGGGATTTCCAATAAACAAATGGGGTCAATCACCCCTCATACCCTCATGCATTCCTAGTGAGGGACAAAAGCTAAGTACACTAAACTTTCCACATCATCACTACTCTCTGCGAGTTGTTTCAGATGAATATTTTGTGAGATGTGTGGTGGGTAGAAGGGAGAAAAGGGATTGCCTCTGAGATGGAGTGGGGGGTCTCATCTGAGAGAGACTCACCAGGAGACAGAGGTTCACAAAGCTGTATTACTGGGAGACTTGCAGATGGATTATAAATTACCAGGGACAATCAGGGCATTTAGCCACTTCTGGCTGCAGATGCTGGCAACACACAGATCCATACAAAATCATTCTCCCACCATCCCAGCAATTCTTTATCCTCTTCCTTCTCTCTTGAATAAAACAAACTCCAATTGCTCTGTCAGGGAATGCCAAAAGAAGGAGGGAAGGGCCAGGTGGCAGAGAAAAGAAATTAGGCAGTGAACCTCCAATACAACCTTACAGGGTAACTTTGGCATTCAAAGATAAAACACTGAACACTGGTGAGTCTGACTCCTGGTACCTTTTTTTTTTTTTTTTTTAATGTATTTAGTACAGGGTCTACAGGGTCTCACTACACAGATCAGACTCATAGTGACCCTCCTGTTTTCAGCCTCCCAAGTGCTAGGATAACAGTCACATACCACGATGCCCAGTCTCAGTTGCCTTCTCAGTGAGCCCCAGGAGCAGGCCAACAAAGCATGCCAAAGACTGAACTCCAGTGGCTGAGCCTGTCTAAGCAGGCGCTTTAGTTCACTGAGGTACCTAGCCTGCCCTATGGTAGGTATTTTTCATTTGGAGCTAGGTTCAGGGACTTGCAATTCTAGGTACCCTAAGCCAAAAGTGTGTATGGTTAAGAACTTGGTACTCCCAGAAGGGTCCGCATCACAGACCAAGGCCGGGAGAAGAGGGTGGGGGCAGGAAGGCACACTCTAGGCCTGGAGGATGCTGGGGTTCCTTTCCAGGGTTTCTGGGAGGGTCTGACAGCACCTCTCCTCCGTTAGGTTTTCTGAGTCCTTGTGGGCTTCCATGGGCTATCTACTACTTCTGTCTTTCATCGTGGGTGGCTCGTGGAAACACAGCTATGAGGAAAGCAAACTCAGAACTCAGGGAGCCCCTCGGAGCTTAGAGGAAAAGCCCGCGAACTCAGGGACGTGGTCCACCTCTCTGTCCACAGGCCCAGCCCCAGTGGCTCAGAGGAAGCCAGCACACAGCAGACCAGTAGTCACCTGACCAGGACTGGCACCAGAAGCCATGATTCAAGGGCTACACCCTCTGGGTGGGGCGTGCCTGCGCCTCTGAGACAGCACTTCTAGTCAGAAACTTAATCACAACTTCTGGGGTTGCTAGGCCATCGCCAGCAGAGGCTGAAAACTGAGCACTTCCTCGGATGCTACCGAATAGCTAGCTTTGTGCCTACCAGGCCCAGGTAGGCTCCCCACACGACTGTGGGGTGTCTAGGAAGGAGGCCAACTACGGCTGGGAATGAGAGGTGCGCTTTAACTCCTTCCTTTGGGATATTTCCCTGGACCTGGTGACTGAGAAGTTGCCCTAGACAGTCTGTGTCCCGAGCACTACTGAGGTGCCCTAAACCCCAGGGAAAGCTGCACCTGGAGGGAAAGGGAGGGTGGAGGCAGAGCCTGTGGGAAAGATTGGCCCAGCAGCTGGGCCTTCTGCACCCTCGTCCGTGGGAGGGTGCTGGGGGGGGGCAGCTCTCCATCAGGCAAGGACTCCCGCGCACACCGGTTAGCATGCAGAGGAGACCCAAACCACACAGACAACACATCCAGGCCTCTGGGGTCACAGGACACCGGGCCCTTCTGCCACCATCCACTCTTCCCCAGGCCAACGCGGCCTCAAACCTCACCAAAGGCCACAACTACAACCCCGCAAAGCCACGTGTCTTACCGCGACGAGGGCTGAGCTCCTCTGGTCCCCAGGACCCGGCGCAGCTGGCTGTTGCTCTCCGTTGGTCAGCAGATGCTGGTGTGGTGGGTGCTGCTGGTAGTCTGGGGCTGGCGCCGTGGCCGTGGCAGGGGCCGGCGTGGCGGGCGTGGGGGCCGCGGCCTTGGGCTGCCGTCCCGCCTTCCTCGCGCCCTGCCCATGGCGCACGAGGCTCAGCAGCTGCAGCGTGCTCTCGCGCTCGCGGCCCGAGCTTTCGGCGCGGCCACGCTCATAGCGGCCCTCGCAGCTCAGGTGGTGCTGGCGGCACACGGCGATGCGCGCCCGCAGGCGCTCCACGATGGCACTGTGCACCCGGGGGGCGGCCGCAGCCCCGCCGAGCAGCCCGGGCCCCGAGGCCTGCGGGGGCGCGGTGTCGCCCATCCCGCGGGCGGGCAGGGGCGCCAGACGCCGAGCCCACGTTCAGCGCTCCATGGAACGGGCCTTCGGGGGCGCGGGAGGCAGCTGTTGGCTTCGCCGACCGACGGCGGGCTGGGACCCCGGGGCGAGCGACCGGTGCAGTAGGATCCCTGGGCCCGGGGACAGCGGGCCGCGCGGGTAGGGCTCCACCCGCTACTCCGGGCGACTCGGGCAGGCGGGACGTCCGCGGGGTGCCCCACCACGGGCCCGGGAGAGAAGAGAAAAAACAGAAGCCCGCGCCTTTCCAAAGCGTGAAGTCACCGTCCCGGCGGCGCTACCGACTACCGACGGGCTGTCCCGGGCCTGGGACTTCCCGGCCCTCCCTCCGCTCTGGAGTTCTCGCGGGTGCCGTCCACTCTGGGGCTTTTCCTGGGGTGCCGCCCGCTCCCGGGGTTCTCCTCGGGTTCCGACTTCTCCGGGGCTTCTCCTCGGGGCGCCGTCCTCTCCGGGCTTTTCCCGGGCTGGCGTCCTCCCAGAGAGCCGGCCCTCAGTCGCTAAGGTCAGCGGTCGCTGCGCTCGCGGCCGCGCTGTCCTCCGCTCCTCCAGTCACCCGCGAGCCCCCAGCCCCGCGAGGGCGCCCCGGCCTGGGAGCGCCGTCCGCCGCCGCCCGCTGCCCGGGATTCCCGGGCGCATCGTCCCCGCCTGCCGTCTTCCGACCCAGGCCGAGGGGCGACCCCTCCCGGCCCTCTGGCCGCGGGCCGCGTACTTTCGCCCCTGCGCCCGCTGTTGGGCTGCGGTCCGGGCCCGGCTCCGGCTCCGCCGCGCACGGAGACGCACGAAGTGCTGTGCTCGCCTCGCTCTGCCGCCCCGCCGCGCTGTCGCCGCGCTCCACCGGAGGGTCGCGGGGAGCCTCCGGTTCGCACT
Source organism: Myocastor coypus (assembly GCA_004027025.1). Taxonomy (NCBI): domain Eukaryota; kingdom Metazoa; phylum Chordata; class Mammalia; order Rodentia; family Myocastoridae; genus Myocastor; species Myocastor coypus. The sequence continues at coordinate 98,378 of PVJA010003150.1, forward strand.
GCGCTGGGACGGGCGAGGGAGACGGGGACGGGGACTAAGAAGAGGGAGCCGTGAGCGCGGGCGCGGGCGGGAGAAGCGCGGCCCGGGGGGTACAGCGCCGCCGCGCGGCCAGAGCGCGAGGCCAGCGCCGCACGCGCCGCTCCGCTGGGCCGGCGCGGCTG
>PVJA010003151.1:0-98219 GCA_004027025.1 Myocastor coypus
TTTCCACCCATCTGTCCATACGTACAAACCACCACCCACCCAGCAGACCACCGTCTATCCCTCCATCTATGAACACCTACTGTATGGAAGAAAGGCTGCAAGCTGTTGGGAAAACCAAGATGCATCAGAGAAACAAGAAGAGGCGACTTGTGCAGACAACAGGAACACAGTGCCGGCGCCACAGCCTTTCTTTGGGGAGGTGCGCGTAGGACATGTGGAGGGAAGGAACGGGCTTAGTCCCTTACTGTGGCTGCACTGCGAGAGAGGGCAGAGTAGAGAGTACAGGGATGGGGACGGCCTCGACGTGAAGCCTCTTTTAGCTGGACAGCCATGAGCGCACACACATACACACACACACACGTGCATGTGTGCAGGAGCAGATAACACCCACATGCACACACACACACATCCTTGAACTGTGGGGTTAGGAAGGAAAGGCCAGGGGGCCAGGAACTGACAGCCGAAATGTGGAGGCTTGGTCTCCAGCAGGCAGCAGACAGGCATCTGGAGGACAGCCTGACCTTTAGCCACCCTTCCTCAACCCAGCCCAGGAAGGGGCAGCCTCTGCTTAAGGGGACAGAGGTCCAGTTCTCCAGAAGTCCCTGATATGCAGTCAAATAAGTCAGGGTTGCTCACAGAGATGTCCAGTCCCTAGGGGTGGCAGGGGTCCCCAAGACCCTGCCTGTGTTCAAGAGGAAATGTCCTTGTGTTCTAGAGAGGTGACATCTTCCCGCTAAAAGGGGCTCCATTTGTGGGGGGACACAGGGAAGACCATCGAACCTTGTCATGAAGAAACTTCCAGGAAGAGGTGCGGCCTCCCTCCCAGGTCTGCTACCTGCCTTTTGCAGGTGCCAGACCGCGGGGACTCTGACTGGGAAGGTGAGAGTACCTCCTCCCCCAGCCTTCCTGCCCACCCGTCTCGCTCTCTGGGGGACGCTCGAGAGATGCACCCCTTCCAGGCCTCTGACTGAGCCCCTGGCTCTGCAGGCAGGAAAGGCCATGGGCCTCACGGACAGAGGACGTGGCAAGAGAGCTCCGCAGCAAAAACCTCCAGAGGCCACATGTGAGGGGGAGGCAGGAACCCGGGGGCTCAGCAGGGGCACTCGTGGGTCCCCAGGAGCCCAGGCTGCTGTCGGCCCCAAGTGGCCCACGGAGGACCTGACGCCACCACGTCTGAGACTTGCTGTCCACCCTCTGCTTATTGTCCTGCTCCCAGGAAGTCTTGCCTACCAAACTTAGCACAAACAAGCAGGGGGCACTAGTGCCCAACACCCTAAGCAGCTGGCCCCGAAGGCCCACATGAACCCCTAACGAGAACAAACCAGACTGACCGTTTGGAGGAAGTTCCATTATGGATACGTGTGCGACTCAAGCTAGTCCCGATTTTAAACATGAGGGAGCCACTGTTAGTCTATTTTATATATAAAATATTATTAGTATTAAAAAAGGAGGGCTGGGGAGATAGCTTCGTGGTCTAAGCACCTGCCTGACAAGCACAAGGACCAGAGTTCCATCCCTAGTACACATATTGTGCCAGCCACCTCAATCCAGGCACGCTGTGAGGACCCTGCCACCCCTAGGGACTGGACATCTCTGTGAGCAACCCTGACTTATTTGACTGCATATCAGGGACTTCTGGAGAACTGGACCTCTGTCCCCTTAAGCGAGGCTGCCCCTTCCTGGGCTGGGTTGAGGAAGGGTGGCTAAAGGTCAGGCTGTCCTCCAGATGTCCGTCTGCTGCTTGCTGGAGACCAAAACCTGGCATGGTGGTGCACACCTGTAATCCCAGTGCTGGGGAGGCTGAGAGAAGAGGAGCACTACTAGTCCAGGCTGTGTAGAGAGACCTTATATCAAATAAATAAATAAAATTAATATTATATATATAACATATAAATGTATGTAATGTGGGTTGTGTGTGTGTGTGTGTGTGAGACCAAGTCTCACTATGTAGTTCATGCTGACCCTCAACTCACACTGTAGCCCAGGCTGGCTTCAAACTCCCAATGATCCTCCTGCCTCAGCCTCCCAAGCATTGGGATTATGGGTGTGCGCCACCACACCCAGCTATTCGCTTATTTGTACAGACTGTTTTTAGAGCAGTTCCAGGTCCATAGTTCAGCTGAGAGGAAGGACTGGAGATGTCACAGACACTGTCCACAGCACACAGCCACCCCGGGGAGGCACCCACCCTCCCTGCAGCGAGCCTGTCAGGGCCTGGAGCCAAGGCTGGGGACGCTCGCTGGTGGACCAAACACACAGCCCATGAGAGCAGCTAACCAGGTCTCCCTGCTGAAGAACCCATCCTACATGACCAGGAAGCGCGAGTCACAGGAGCACGGAACCATGCCGCTGGACAGCTAGCAGAGGCCACTGCCAGCCACGCTCCTCAGCAGGTGCTCATGGGTGCCGTCCATAGGACAAGCCACAAGCCAGCCGGAACAGGGCCCTGGGCCAAATCCTGCTGCTGCCTGAGGGCCTGGAAGTCTTGAGAAAGTGGGAGACCTCAGTCTCCCCATCTGCAAAACATTCAGTGAGGACACAAGAGGGTGCAGCGTGTGAGCCCGTGACAGCACGGGCCCGCAGTAGGTGCTCAGTGCTGCTGTAGGACAGGGGTCTACAAGGAAGACACCAGGGGAGGCTGCCGACTGGCTCGTGGCCTTGCAGGCGAGCAGGGGCCTTGTAGAGGTTGGATTTGCACCCTTCCCAAGTCGGCTGTCGGCCCTCATGCTGTGCCCAGGGTCCTCACGATTTAAAGAACTTGTAGCCCTCTTTCCACCCAAGCGGCGGCAGTGGGGCAGGACCTTCTGGTGTCCCCCTCTGGGCTCCTGGCCCTTTATTCACAGGGAGGACAGAAGCCTCCACCATGTACAAGGAGGCCAGGACAACGCCACAGCTCTCTGCACCCCAGGCCAGAGTGGAGCTCTGGGTCTTCCTAGGTATGTGTGGGTATTGGCCCCTTCCCTAGGAAGGACAGGTGGGTGAGAGGCCACCCCCTTCCGCTTGCACCCAAGCAATCGAGGGCATCTCCCCACCAGGCGGAGAAACTCCAGTGCCACCCACTCTCACAGTCTCTGCTGCCCTCGAGGATCCAGGAGCAACGGGCCACACCATCCCTCTCCTCCTTCCAGTTGTAGGTGTCCTATGTCTTACCCCAGTGACGGAGCCACTGCCTAATGCAAAATCGTTCTAAGGAACCCACTGTGAGTGTTCTGCCCACAGGGTAACAAAATGCACAGCCTACAACCACTTTGTACTGCAATATGTATCATAAATGTAAATGAGTATGAGAGCTCATGAGAATATAGTAAGTGGTATAAGGAAGGAATAGAAAGGTGCCTGGTAAAGGTGCACAGCAGTTCCCCTCAGCGGGGAGCTGGTGCTCCCACACAGCACAACCTAAGGCTTTTGCCCGTCCCCTGCTTCCTCCCCTCCCCCACCCTTGCTCTCCCCCCTTCTCCCCTCCCCCACCTCTGGTGACCTTCCCATTCTCAAAAGACCCATCTCCTTGTTTGCTAATATGCAGCTTTTATTTTGCTCTTTAAATGATTTGCACAGTGCTTCAAAATCCTCATCTAAGAGACACCATGTGATCTTTACGTTCCTGTGTTCGATTTATTTCATTTGATAATATTGTGCATGCGTCTGCCTACAAACAACTCAGGTTTATCTTTCTGTATTCCAAATAAAAATTTAGCGAAAGTACAGAGAGGATGGAAATTTAACTTCTGGAGTCTGAGGAGCACTTCACGGCACTCGGGGTTGAGCTGGAGCTGCGCGGCTCTCTGGGCCCAGCACGGGAAGGGCCTGTGCAGAGCCGGGAAGCCCAGCCAGGGCAGGGGCACTGAGGGCCCAGAGTGCGCAGCGCTCAGCCTAGGGAGGCGCCAGAGCTTGCTGGAACTCTTTGGGAGGCAGTGACAAGCGTGGGGACCACAGACACGACCTGATCTGCATTTCAGGGCCGACCCCTAAGGTGGGGCCCAGGGCAGGGGTCTCGCAGAGGCCCGGGACTCAACAGAGACAGCCCAGAGGTGGCGGGAGGCCAGGCTCATCAGCGGGCTGTGGGCAACAAGGGGTGCGGGATGCGCAGCACGTGGGCAGCCGGGCGGGTGGTGACCCAGAAGCCGAACAGTGAGGGACCCCTAGGGAAGGAGCCTCGTGGGGTAACTGACTGCACGCAGCTTCAACCATGGTCATTGAGGAAGAGGCACACAGGTAGTCACATAGACGGGCCCAGGAACAGGTTGCTGAGAATGGTAGGCGGGTGAGAGGCGACTATGGGAAGGAGGAAAGTGGAGCGCAGTGCCCCCTGCTGGCCGGAGGACCAGGATGCTGAGGTCTCCCCCGGGCCTGGGAAGCGAAGGAGTGGCAGGTGGGGCAAGGGCGCCGTAGAAACAGTACCCCTGCCCTGAATGTGGGGAACATGCCCTCGCAGCTAGCACTTGGTGTGACGCCAGTGTCCCCTGCGCCACGCTGCAACACGAGTGCTCTCGGGCTCTGTAGGCAGCCCACCAGTCGTTCAGCATGGCTCCCACGGGGCCTGGGGCCACCAGGTCAGGAGCATGGTGAAGGCCCTGAAGTCACATCCCCAGGACAATTCAGAGTGAGGTTGTCAGATGCCCTTGAATAATGACGAAGGTAATGACGGTGTCACTAGTGCCATCTTTGGTTCCATAGATTTCTTGTCTTGAGAAGCGAAGTAGGCTGGGCCCGGCAGGATGGCTCAGTGGTCTAAAGCGCCTGCTTAGGAAAGCTTAGGCGGCTGCAGAAACCGCGGTTCGATCCCCGGCACCACATGCTGCGCCAGCCCTGCCCTCAGGGCAGGCTGAGCCGGCCATAAAAATAAATAAATAAATAAACAAACAAAAGTTCTGAAACAAATAAAATAAAATAAAAAAGAATTTAAGAAGGCTGAGGCAGGTGGATCACAGGTTCAAGCCCTGCCTGGGCACCTCTGTGATTTAGGCAAGGCACTGTCTCAAAAGTAAAAAAAAAAAAAAAAAAGAGAGAGAGAGGAGCTAAGGATGCAGCTCAGTGCTACCACCAAGCCTATCTTTAAAATACCAAGCTATTCACAGAAGTCACCACACCTCAGTCTGTTTCACTGAGCAGTCTCTTTCCAAATGACTCAGGTAAAATCAGCTACTTTTGAAATTTTACACAGCATTCCTCCTATATTCAGAAAAATGCAAACACCGTAAAGGGTTGGAAAGACTCGTGCACGGCCCCGTCCTGGTCCTGCCGAGCTCTGGGTACCCAGGCCCTCGGGCGCAGATGTCTGTGGGTGCTTAGGGCCCTGAGGGGGTCTGTCCTATCTCTCGGGCTGTGGTCCAGGCTCTGGTCACGACCCCATAGCAGCAGGGTGTCTGTGGCCAGTGACTTCTAGCCCAGCCTAAGCCCTCATTTCCCTGGCACCACGTGAATGTGTCAGGGTCTGCAGAGAAACATGCCGCTGGTGAGGCGTGGTCCCCGCTGCTGGCCACCTGCTGCTGTGCGAAAGGGCACCCTAGAGAGAGTGGATCAGCCTTGAGGGCCAAGGTGGCCGAGCTCACCGTGCATGGTGCAGGCAGGCAGGGCAGGTGAGTGAGGGGACACAGCTGTTCCAGTGGGTGCTGCATGGCACAGGTGACAGTGGCCTCTGCAGGGTGCACACTGGTCAACATGCACCACAAGGGCACAGCACAGCAGACTGCAAACCCTGCCACCACATCCTGACACAGCTCCAGTGCTCAACTTCAGCCCCTGCCCCTTGCAGGTGTGAGACACAGCTGTACCTGTGTGGCTGGCTCCCTTGCCCTCAGTGGCTTCTAATCAGGACAGAAGGACACTGTGCTGAGCTCCACAGGACACACGAAGGCACAAAGGAAGGCAGGGAGGCAGAGGCCTCGCAGACACAGAACACCCTGCTGTTTGGACTTGCAGTTCCACTTTCAAACGTGGGAGCCCCCTTCACCGGCCTCCAGGTCCCACTGAAGGAGCCGCTGGCCAGCAGAAGGACCCCAACTTTGGACCTTCTAACTCTCAAGTCTCCCCTCTCAGAACCTCCACGGGCCTTTCCCGGCCTCAGCCACTTCCCCCAGGGCCTCAGTTGTGGCCCTGCCTGCCATGTCCTACACATCTGCCCCTCAGCTGCCTGAGAGCCAGACACACACAGCACAAGAGGCAAAGATGAAGGGCAGGCCGGTAGGAGGCCGAGGCTGCCAGCTGCATGGGACTGCTGGGCCTGCGTTCCATGGAGATGACCCAGGGGCTGTAGGCAGTCACGGTCAGGGCCAGGCTGTCCCCTGGTAGCAAACCAGGCAGGTCCCCGGGTACTCACAAACAGGGCTCCGCAGTCCCTGGGGACACGTGCTGGGAGCGGGGACACCCTGAGGAGGTCTAGTCCCTGAGTTGCTAAAGACGGGCCACCCTGCCTCTGCAAGGCTCTCAATGAGCAAAGACAGATTAGCAACAGGAATACGACTCAGCTCAAGATGCCCCCTCCATCAAGGTCCTGGGTTCGATCCCCTGGCACTGAAAAAAAAAGATGTTGCCTTCACAGGTGAGACCACACCAGGCATGCTGGGAGCTGGTGGGGACAAAAGCCTCGGCATTGTCCACACAGAGGAGGGCAGGTCCTGGGGGCAGGCTGGCCCTGGGCACTTGTCAGGCCCTGTCCTGGATGCACCAGCTGCCTCCCCACCCTAGAGGCAGCAGGGCCTGTAAAGAGGTCCAGAAATATGCTCAAGACAGCTCAGTGAACTTGGGGGTTCCTGACTGAAACTCCACATCTATGAATGGTGGTGGACTTATTTCATTTCCAAAGTCGATTTTTTGAGTAAGAAAAAATAAATACACTTTTTTGCATTTTCCTAAACAGTGAATTTTTCCAGAACAAGAAAATAACATGAATGAGCAACGACGTCACATATCCACATCTCTGGTCACATTTCTGGAAGAAGCCCCAGGTAGGAGCTGTTTCCTGGGTTACGTGGCGTGCACCGCGCACTTCTTCTTCTTTTTTTTTTTTTTTTTTGCAAATCCTGTGACATGGTTGGATCTCATGGTTGGATCTTAGGGACCATGGTTGGATGGTCCCTAAGCTGGGGACCATCAGCGCAAAGGGCTCGAAACTCCACCCCACAAAAAGATCCCTTCATGTCCTAGAGGAAGTGTGAACCCTACCTGGGCTCTGGCAGCCCTGCCCTGCCCAGGTGGCTGTCACCATTCCTCAGAGAGCAGGGTCACGGGGTAACACCTGTGAGGGTGGCAGGGGACCCAGAAGGCTCCAGTGCATGACAGCCGGGGCCTTGCGTCCCAGGCTGTGCAGAGCCCTAGGGCCCTCGCCCAGGAAGCACCGCCGGCGCTGAGGGCCACGCTGGCACCCCACCCCTCTCTTGGGAGCACGAGTACCCTGTCTCACAGCACAGTCACAGCAGGAGCCCTGGCACTCTCTGGGGCTCTGGACTCCAGCTGGGCCTGGCACGCTCCCTCTCTGGCTCGCCCAATACCTGGAGCAGGCTGGTTCTCACGAGGGCCCTGCCGGCTCTGAGTCCATTCCTTCTCTGTACAACAGGCCCACACTGCCTGCCCTGCTGAGCGAAGGCAGCAGGCGTGAGGTAGGGACTGGCCTGGAGCAGCGAGGCCCCTGTGGGGAGGGTCGGCAGCCACCGCAGCCCTAGGCTGACTTGCAGCACTCACGGAGGGCCAGACCACTCAGGAGACAGGCAAAGCAGGTTCCTTTGAAACACAACGACCCTGCAGCTGGGAGTGGCAGCACCATACAAGCTCTGGAGGGGCAGCCTGGCATCAGGGGTGCCCACGACTGGCACATGGGGTTGCCTCTGGGTATCTGTGGGGATGGGCTCCAGCACCCCCACATGCTGCAACTCTGGGTGCTGGGGTCCCTTCCATAAACAGAGTGGTTCTGCACCCAACCCACGTACACATCCCTGCAGACTTGAAATCTCCAGATTCCTTCTAACTCCTAGGGAGATGGAAACACTGCATAAACAGTGGGTGCTGCGCTCCTCAGAGGATGATGACAAGAAGACTCTGCATGTTCAGGACAGACAAAACTTAGTTTAAAAGAAAAATTCCCTCCTGACTAGGTGGAGTGGGCAAGCGCAGCAGGCAGGTCTCCTCAGGAGGGCTGTCATGCCCCACATCTTGTCTTTATTAGCAGTAGTTTGGGGTGTGGACTCTCCACACACACGCTCCCGACTGGTCCACAGCCCGGACCTGTGGATCCAGCAGTGCAGCGGTGGCCATGGGTGGAGAAGCAGACCGCACCCTAGAGCCAGGGCAGCCCCTGGAAGAGGAGCGTGCGGCCAGAGGACACTGGGCAGCTTTCAGGCCCTGGGGGAGCGCTAGTTTGTTAAAGAACACTGCTTAGCCGGGCGTGGTGGCTCACGCCTGTAATCCCAGCACTCAGGAGGCTGAGACAGGAGGATTGGTGTGAGTTCGAGACCAGCCTGGGCTACAAAAGTGAGCTCAAGGCCAGCCTCAACTGCATAGCAAGACCCTGTCTCAAAAAAAGACAAAAATAAATAAATAAATAAATAAATAAATAAAATAAAGAACACTGCTAGTTTCCTTGTTTAGGGCAGAATCAACCTGGACAGTTATTCGCGGGAATCATATCGGATTGCTAGCCATGTTTTCGCTGATATAATATTCCCAAGCTTAGGAGCCAGAAATGATGATTTTTATTTAAAAGCACTAGGGATACTGAATAAAACCTTGGAATTAGCAAATCTAGGAAGCTGACTAAAGTCTCCAATGTTGACACAAAATCGCACACAATTTCTACAATGTTGGGACTAGAGCTCCGCACGTGGGAATCAGCCTCCCCCCATGTTTAATGCATTTAGCTAAGCATTGAACTCTATCTGAACATCTTACAGTAAGTCCTTTTGTCAGGACGGACCTCATGAATATGCAAAATGGCTCCAATGCCAGCGTTCACAGGCAAAATCAGCCAGCGACTTCAAGTCCTTGATCCCCAAATCCACCTTCCCTCCAAGGTCCCCTTTAATCAAGCCTGGTCAATGAGTAGATGCGATGCAGATGTTCTGGGGAGCTTTAAAGAATTCAGGTTGAATTCACTTTAAAACAAAACACCATCCTGCAATCAAGCATAAATGATGAAAGTGGGGAGAGAGAGAGAGGCCGCCCCCAAACCCCAGTGGGGACAGGACTCTGAAAACGCGCTCATAAGCCCTGACCCGAACAAAGCTTCCAATCGTCCTTAGGAAAAGTGCAGAGCGCCTCGGCCTTCTCAACCTCCAGGATAAGTTGCTTTACAGAAATTCGCATGCGTAGAGGTCCACATGTAGTACACAAACCAAAAAGGCCATGGGTCCACCTTACAATTCGAAAGAAAAGTTTTATAATTTGTAAAAGCTTTGGTGAAAATTGCCCTAGAAGCCAAGCTCTTCTGGGGTGAATTTTGAATCACTTGCCTCACACAGCTTCCCCAGGGCAAAGCACTCGCGGGCCACACGAAGGGCACCCATCAGCTATTGGATTGCTTTCCTTTGAGAAGGCTGAGGCAGGCTCTGATGTAACAACGAGTAGCGCCGGGAGCTCAGCGGTCCTCCCTGTAGGGCGCCAGGCTGCCTCCCACTTTTGCGCATCTCCTGGCTGGCCGAGACCCTCTGAGGTGAGGTGCAGCTGTGGGTGGCTGTGGAAGTCTCTCTGGTGGGAAGGTTCTTGCCACGGGAACTTGTCTGAGAGCAGACTCGGCCGACCAACACACAGCCCTCCTCTCCTCATACCTGCCGGCCTTCCCTCCAGGCCTGCATCCCCCTCAGCTTAGAGACACTGCCCATGGGGCAGCAGGCTGGACGTGCTTCACACCAAGATGGCAGCCTGGAGTCTACAGATACCCGACAGCTCCTGGCAGCGGGCAAACAGCCCAGAGCGCCACCGCCTCAGATTTGGGGTCTGGAGACGCCACAGTGCAAGAGGGAGGATCACGTGGCAGCCTTGGCAACACCTCTGGAGAAGGGCTTTGAGTCTGGAATCTCACCCTGGCTGACAGAACAGCACTGAGCTTGTGTAGTGGACCGAAAGGATGTGCAAAGAAACGGCTCTCCCCACAAACAGTCTGCCTCGGTCCTGGATACTTGAGATGTTGAGCTGAAGACATGATTCATGCTAAGCAGACCCAGGCCCTTTGCTCACAAAGCTAGGTGGCAGCCTGGGACACCAGCAGGGACCCACCGGCAGAGGATCATGGGAACTGGATTTTAGCATAAAGTTAATGGCACAGCTTAACATGATCTTTAAGCTAAGATAACTATACTTTTAAGATGCAGAGATCGTTGGCTCCTTCAAAACTTGATGCTGAGCCCTCGCTCTCCTCCCCAGGGTTGGCTGGATTCTCAGGGACCTCAGTGATGCGTTTGCACTGTCACCCTCCATGCCTTGGGGCTCTCAGGTTGCACCGAGCACCCCACTGACACTCTGAGGAGCACCACACAGGCCCACGCCTCTGAGCGGTGGCAGGACAGTCCTAGGCTGCAGGAAGAGCATAGCTCCAAGGGCCGTGCTCAGCGGCCATGCTCAGCTAAGTCAAAGTCATCAGGGCTTTGGCAGGGCCCCACAGAGCTGGTGAGGGAGGAGGTATCATTCTGATGAAGACCAGGCCAGGCAGGGGCCCCTGCATGCACAGTCCCACTGCCTGCATGGGCCAGAAGGTGTGAAGCCTGGAGGGCACTGAGCTGCCAAGGGCTCCGATTCCACGGCACCCCAGGTGCCCCGAGTGCCTAGGGGAGTGGCCTGCAGGAACCCCGTGCTGTGTGAACTTTTTTCCAGGGGAGAACTCACCACCGAGTGCCCCAGTCTCCCTCTGTTCTGACCTTCACCACATGCACAAGCTGGCACTGCATGGCTGACCATGGGTTTGGGCCGAGGGATGGTATCACTCTTACCATCAGCCACTACGCAGCTGCCAGGTTCTTCCTTCGGTAGCACAAGCTGGTAGCTCTGGGGACCCCACCCCAGGCAGTCTGCGGGTCCCTCCGTGCCAGCCCATACATACCATCATGAAGTGGCTGGCTCTGCCACTTTCACCCCTGCTATATGTCTCTGCACCCAAGCAGGCAGAAAGAGCTGTCCATAACCTTGAACTTGTGTGTGAATTCTACTGGGTCTAGAGTCCGCTTCCTGGCCTCAAGCCTAGACAGCCCTGTCATGGCCAGGCAGGAGAGAATTTGGGTGAGCAGCACTGGAGCTGGCCGTGGGACAAGGCCACGTGCTAAAGAGCTTCTTGTCTCACCTTTGCACTTGCTGTTTGGGGACCCTGGCGACGGCTCACCCTGCACATGTGGCCTGAGTCTGGTGCACTATGTGGGTATCAGGAATGGCTTGATGGGGTGAAGCCCCAGAGGCACTGATGGGGACTTTAGAGGGGGCCTGGCCATGGGGGGGTGCAAGGACTTCAGACAGCGCCAGCAGGGAGGTTGGGGGCCCGGAGGACAGCCGGAAGGCCGGAAGCTCGGGCCCTGCTCGCTCTGAGCGAGAAATTGCTGGGATGTACGGGAGAGAAGAGCCACAGCTGCGCACACCGCCAGCTGGGAAACCAGGACACCAACCCCTCCGCTTTTCATTCCTAGAGACGGCCTGTCCCCCACAGGGCCTGAGGCCACCTGTCCACCCTGTCTTCTTCTGTACCTGAAGAACCGGGAATGTGCCTCTTCCAGCTTCCTCCTACCCTGGCTCCTTCCTGGCCTCCCTTCCAGAAAATTCTTTGTCTCAGATGTTGTTTGTTTCCCTGGTCTTTGTCTTCAGCCTCTCACACCTTCTGGTTCTATGGGAATTAAAGGCTAGGGAGCAGTAACGCCTGGGCCAGGCATCTCTACCTGCCTCCAAGCCCGGGCCCCCTGCCCTGCCCTTTCTGTCTTTAGCTCTCCTGCTTGCTGTCAAGTCAGCCAGCCTGGGGCCTTGGTTTCTAACTTTATTTATTTATGTTATGGCTGGCTCAGCCTGCCCTGGGGATGGGACTGGTGCAGCATGTGGTGCCGGGGATCGAACCTCGGTCCCTGCAGTTGCCTAAGCTTGCCTAAGCAGGTGCTTTAGACCGCTGAGCCATCTTGCCGGCAATCCTGGGGCTTTGGGACATACAGCTAGACGGGTGAGCACAGTGGACTCTAAGTCAGCGGAGAATTTTTAAAAAGAGTCCTGAACTGAAAAGGGAGCCAGTGCAAGGCTGGGCCTCCAACCAGCTCCTCAGCGAACATGCACCCCACACTCTTTGGGAGGCCGCACGGCCCCTGAGGGCTGAGAGACAGCACACCCAGCCCCGAAGGACAAATCCAGTGAGCAGGCAATGGCTCCAGGCGCTTCATGCACTGCCTGGCCAGTCGAGAAGCAGAGAACAATGCAGGGCAGCAGCGGTCGGGTGCTTGGCCTGGGGCTTCTGTGGGCCAAGACTCTGTGCCAGGCCTCTGTGCCCCATGCTACAGTAAAAGGAGAAAGAAGAACTGGAGGCTCAGAGGCCTGAGCACTTCACTCAGCTTCTGGAAGAATCAGCAGAGGAGCCCAGGGGAAAGGACATAGAAAGAACAGTTGTACCCACCTCATTCAAAGCTGAAGCCCTGGCCAGGAGCCCACAGCAAGCCCTGGGGCTGAGGGTCGCAGGGCCTGCCCCCATGCTGCACACCTGGGCCAGGGCCCCAACCCTCAAGTGTCTCGGGAAGCATCATCTTATGTCCTTAAGAGAAGCTCTGCCCTCAACAAACTTAAACCGGATGTCCATCGCCCAGTCCTGTGAGCAGAGACACCCCAGGAAGTCCCCATATGGAGCAGATGGATCTCTAAACTGCAAACAAATCTCACAAGGAGGCAAAACCAAGCTGAACTGTGGTCCAGGCACCGCTGTTCGGTGTCCCTGGAGGCTCCAAGAAGTGCAGCTCAGCACACACTGCATTCCCAGGAATGTTCGCACAAGAAATTTGTGACAAGAAAAAACACTGCTTCCAAATCCTCCCCTCACGCCGAACACACACAGCCCAGCACTCTTGCCACTGAAGTAGCTCGGGAGGCCTCTTCCTGAGGGTCATTATGAAGCCTGATCAAACTATGGTGAAGACTGCGGCCTAGTGCCAGTCAGCGCAAAGCAGGCCTGGCGAGCGCCCTCGCCTACCTAACTCTGCAGGTCTGGCACCATACAACTTCTGGGTCTTCCCCAAAGTCAGAGCAGCCAGGAAAAGGGAAATGGCTTGAATTAGTTCAGGACATCAAAGTGGCCAGGCCAGCTCAAGTAAAGACATTCTGAGAGAGGACCCCAGAGCTACTGCCGGGTAGCCGGCAGGGGTGCGGGCGCAGACTCGACCGGGGTCTTGGTCCTGCCAGCGTGGTCTTCAGCACTCGGCTTCCTGGCCAGCCTCGCATTGGCACAAGGGTGGGCATGGGAGGAAACGGCGCTGTACACAGCGCTGCACACAACTGCTGCAGGCTCCTTAGCACGGAGCAGCAGCCCGCAGAGTGGCAGGAGCCCTGGCCGCAGGCGGCACCTGGGGTTCCTCGGACAGGACAGTCACACACGGATGGAGGCCCAGGGTGTCAGGTGAGTGATCCTGGGCACAAGGGGTGCTCACGCTGGTCGGGCACGCATGTGTGTGTGCGTGGCAAGAGCAGCATTCCTGAGCCATTGGGCAGGGTAACCTCTCACGGACAGACCCTGCCCATGCTGCCCTGCCCAGAGTCCTAATCTGCGTTCTCTGCAAGAGGGTATGAACCCTGGGCCTCTCCAAGATGCTGGAGTCAAGGTCAGGCAAAGTCAGGCTCCTATGGGGATTGGGGGCGGGGGAGGAGGGGTGAGCCAGAGCCTTTGCGTCCACTAAGCTGGACGCAAAACTTGCCCTGCCTGTTCGCACCTGGGGAGCCCTCCCACCTGCAGGATCCACTGCAGCTTGCTGTCATGCAACTAGATTTCTTTAAACTGTGGCCTCTCCTCTCCTCAGTTGGGTGTGTCAGCCCTCGACAGCATGGTCACATGGGCTCCGGATGGTGGTAGGGGAGGCTGCACAACCAGAAGCCACAGCAGCCACACGCATCCACCGCAGCGTGCAGACGCCGCGACAGTGTCCTCTCCCTACTCGGCTCGGTCCCAGGCAGCCATGGGGTCCTCTCAGAATTAAGCCTGCGCAGTTGCTATGGTTCGCAGCGAAATGCATGTGCTCAGTGTTGTCTCCTGAACAAGTAGACTCCAAATTCAAGAGGGGAGCGCAGTGTCACCTGGGAAAAAGATCATTCCGGGCTGCTACCTGCACTACATCAGAGCCCGACAGCTGCGGTGAGAAGTGACCCACGTCCCTCCCGGGTCTGACACGCACCAGAACCAGACGGGTCTGCTGATTCCCATGGCCTTAATAAGCTCCTGGGCCTGCTATGCTAGGGCTGGGAGTCGCCGCGTGTTTTCTTTACGTTTCTACTCTGTGGCTGCCATTAACTCCAGAGCAAGAATTGCAGGGGGACAGGAGAGTGACAGTGACCCCAGGAGCAGGATGCACCCTCAGGGGTGAGAGCTCCAGAGCAAGGTCTGCTGCGAACCACCCTTTGCACCCCGCTCTTCATGAAATCCCAGCCATGCCCGGGCCTCCTGCGCCCTCCTGCACAGAATCTTGTGGCATTACAAATTTCATTAAACAAACGATTTGGGAAAGAAAGGGCACTGCTGTGGGGATATGTATGCCAAAGAGCCCCTGCGTAACTAGAGCCACACATTCAAAACCCTCTCCTGTTGGGCGCCCAGGGCTTCCCTCCCGAGAGCGCCCCCCTCACTCCGGCAGCACATGTGAGGTGGCTTTTCTTCTTTCTGTAAATGGCGCCTTTCTGCTTCAGAACTGGGCCCAGCGAGATGCTGCAGCTACATGGGTTTAACATCTGAAGTGCTTTTCTCAAGCGCATTCTCAGGGTCCCAGTGAGACGACCATATTTATCTCCCCCTACGTGTGTCACACTGATACCCAAATCGCATAAATGAGTGACAGCACACACGTTGAATGCTTTCAACATGCCCTGCCCACTGGTGTCCAAGACCCAGGAAAGGTAAGCAAATGTTCAACTACCCCATTTTCCATAAATAGATGCTTTTTGCACACAGCACCTTATTTTTTTGAAGTAACGCTGGTTTTAGTTTTCCTGTGCTACCTAGAGTTGACCCTGTGCTCCCAGCGTGACAGCCGTGGTGACAGGCGTAGGTGGAATGCTGGATGAAGCCTCTGGCGGGTCTGCACATTCTCCCTGGACCTGGTCCTGTCCTGGTAAGGCCATCCCAGATCGGGACACTGTCCCCCTGCCCCTCCCGCATCCTTGGCTGACCCAGCGATGCCTGATCTTGGGGTGGCCGGCACTGGAAAGGAGACGGGTTTGGCCAGACACAAGTCCTGAGCGGACACCTCTGCCCGAGGTCTCCCCAGAATGCACTGTCGCTATTTCTCTGGGGTTCTTGCTTCCCAGCTCTGAATTTCTCAAGAGAAAAGAGGGCATCAGCACCGGGAGTTCACCAGTGCCCCGCAGACCTGCCTGGATGCCACATGCATGCCACTCCGGCGGTGTGGCTGTCACCAGGAGCCCCAAGGTGGGGTCAGGCCTTCACCACAGGCGCACTCACCCATGCATGCAGTGGCAGGGAGCCAGCAGTCTCTCATGAGCACAGCTCACCGCCAGCTGCATGGATCTCCTTTCTCCAGGGTCCCTGCACCCAAGCTAGAAAGGACTGTGACTTGAACTCTGGCCTGCAGCCCCAGGCCCAGCCTTCCCAGTGCCCCAGGCCCCCACCTGGGAGTGGATACTGGCACCTGTGAGAAAGCCCATTCCTTACGCTCTGTTTTCTCCCTATGGTATAAGAATCTTCTGAAGTCAGCCTCTCCCAGCAGACAGGGCTGTGCTTGCACGAGGGCTTTGCAGGGATCTTTGAGGCAAACTTTTCAGGGGAGAAGTGTGGTGAGGCCTGCAGCCTCCAGGGACACAGCCCAGGGGCTGCATCATGGGGTTGTCCTGGTCTGGCTAACAGCACGGCTCTACTCGCCTCCCATCTGTTTGTAAGCCTCAGGCTCAGGGGGCAGACCGTTCTAGGTGGGGAGCAGCTCCGCCTGACCGGACAGTGTGCCGTGCCCAGCTGCGCAAGGACGGCACATCAGTAGCCTGCCTTGGGATCCTTGCCTGGCATCACAGCCGCCTCCTGGCTTCTTCAGCTTTTTGCTGCCTCCCCTCTCCCAGAGAGGAAGCCTCTGGAGGCCATGGGTCCACTGTCCCCAAGAGAAGCCCAGCCGAAGACCTCAGAAGCAGCCTGCTCCTTGTCTAGGAGCTGTGGCTGGACCTTCTCTTCTTCTGTAGCCAGGGCTTCTCGAAGACAGAAATGTCCACCGTGTCTGATTCCAGAGCAAAAACCACAGATACCAGGTCCAGAGTGGCCAGAGACAGCCTCCTCTCCAGTAGGCCTTTGCCAGGCGTATCCGGCCCTCCACGCGCCAAAGGCGGCCCTGCCTGTTTTCTGCATCACTTCCTGAGTCCCTCTGCGACGGGCCAGCTCTGTCCTCCCTCCAGCTCCTCTGGTCAGCTTCTTCACCCATCGCCTTCCTGCACCTCTGCTCCTTCTGCTCCATGAGGCATCATCAGTATCCCGCGAGTGAGGACAGCGACCCTCAGGGCAAGTCCAACATGGCAGATGGAGACCCCCAAAACCAGAACCTCAGGCCTGGGGCTCCCACCTGCCTGGAGGGCGGGTGACGCATGTGCGCCCTCAGGGAAGCAACTGAGAGATAGGCACCTGGGTCCCAGCGATGCCCCCAGGTCTCTGGCACCTGCACAGCTTGCTGGACCCAGGCTGTGCTAGTTGTGCAGAGGTCTGAAGGCCATGGGTACGGGGTCCAAGCTCACAGCTGGGGCCCGGCTCAGCTCTGCTGGTCCTGAGGACAGAGCTACGGCTCAGAGGCACCCGCGCACACACACACTGAGGGACGACTGCAGTGTGGTCTCTCCTATAGCAGGGACGCTATCCAGCCGAGGACAGGTGTGTAAGGTGCATGTGCAAGAGGCGTGTGAGAAGTCTGTGAGCCAGAGACAGGCTCCACCTCCTGGACGCAGTGGGGCGGCCAGGCTGACACTCAGCCTTTCACCAGTGGGTGCTGGGCTCCAAACAGGAGGCAGGGACCTGGGGGACCAAGGCCAGCAGCTGCAGTCACTATGGGGGCCTGTGGGTGGGGAGCCTCGCTCTACTGCTTCCACCTGGGTTGCCCGGCTTGGGTTCAGGGCAGGGGCGCTGTGCACACCAGCATACTGGCCTTGGCAGATGCCCAGCTTGTGGGGCTCTCTCCCACCCCGTGGCTGCTTCTTGTGCTCACTGTGTCCCTGGATGTGCAGAAACTGTGACGTCTGGCGCAGTCCCCACAGAGTATCTGCTTCTACGTTTGCTGCCTGTCTCCTGAATGTTTTATGAGACGCTCCAGTTGTCCTTGAAGGAAAGCTGAAGTCTGGTCTCTGTGGCGGTGAAGGAGCTGCGGCACTGTGTGACCCGCGCCCCTGGCACTGCTCTGGCTCTGTGCCCGTGGCTCTGCATGAGCCGGCACCTTTCTCTCTGGGGAATCCTCCCAGGCCTCAACTTTTGCAAGGCTGCAACTCAAGCCCTCTGCTCCTTGGTGTCCATGTGAGCCACCCAGCGCAACACGGCTGTGGAGACAGCACCGTCCCCACCACACAGCCTTGCTAGGCTGAGCCACCGACCGGCTCCTCCTCAACCCCAAACCTCCACCTCAGAGAGCAGTGCCAATAGCGGACTCTCAGGAACCCAGGACTCAGGGTCCTCCCCTGAGCATAGGAGGCTGGAGAGAGGCCACACCTCGGGTCAGGAGGCCACGCCTTGCTTGTAGCCCACCAGATGCCTCCCACCCTGCTCAGGTGACTTCCAGACTCCGGAGAACTTAGGTCCCCTCACCAGAATGTTTGGGGGTTCAGGCTGCAAGACGCTTAAGTGCCATGTACCCAGCTCTGCCCAGCGCATGCTGCACGGGTCATGTCTCTCACTCCCCCACCACCCTGAACCCCAACAGTGACACCTGAGTGTGGGGGTAACGGGGACTTGGGAGGGCACCTGCTACAGCCCTACCTGGGGGAGGCTGGGACCCACAGAGCCCCCTCTATGCTAGCACTGGGCCCAGGGCTCAGCACCTTCCCCTGGGTCCCCGAACTGCAGAAGGAGGCCCGCCACTGAGCGGTGAGCCCAGAGGAGCCAGGGTCTGGCTCACAAGGGCCTGGTCTGTGTCGCACCGCACTGTCTGGGCGCCTTCCTGTGCTGCCGACACCCAGGGCTTCCTCATGGGCCACGGCTCAGCCTGGAGCTCACTGATCAGGCTTAGGAGGGCTGAGCCTCCTCAGCCGGGCCCTGAACACCTGCTGCTGGCTGGCTCTGGGGCTCCAGGAGCCGGGCCCTGCCCCTCATGGGCCCTCCCCTCCAGACAGCCGACAGCCCGTGTCCCTGGCGAGGGCAGTGCTGGGGCTCATTAATGCACAGTGGGGGGTCACGCACAGCACATCTCTCTCCTGTCTGGCTGGGGACACGGCTGGCCCCTATGCACACGGCACGTGGGCACAGCTGCTGGTAGCTCCCATGCTGCCAGGCCTGGGCAGAGCCTCCCGGTGGGCACTGTGCCCTCTGTGAAGGGCACCTCCCCTGCAAGCCGGGCTGTGCTCGTCCTGCCTGCCCCCCTCCCTGCCTCCCTCCCTCCCTCCCTCCACCTCTATCACTCTGTCTCCCTCTTTCCCTCTCCTCTCCCTATCTCTGTCTCTCTCCCCCTCCCTTCCTCTCCTCTCCCTGTTGCTCTCTCTCCCTCTCCATCTTCACCTGTCTCTTTCCCTCCCTCCCTCTTTCCTTCTCTCTGTCTTTGTCTCTCTGTCTCTGTCTCTTTGTTTCTCCCTTCTCTCTGTCTGTCTGTCTGTGCGTCTCTCTGTCTCTCTCCCTCTCCCTCTCCTTTTCCCTCTCTCCTCCTCTTCTCAAGTTCTGGGGCTGTGAGTCCTCCCTCTGACAGTCCTCCCTCTCCAGCACTCCAGGTGTCCAAAGCAGACCAGCCCTGAGGGAAGGCGAAGGCTCTTCAGCTCTCAGGGCCCAGGACACCAGGCTGCCACGAGTGCCCTCCCTGCCAGGCAGTCAGCTGGACCTGCAAATCACAGATACCTTCCTGTCCCAGAGAAAATGCACGTTTGGGCACCAGACGTAAAGTGCTTTCTTTGTGTACATGGTAGAGAAACAGAGGCCCTCTGCCCCTGGATTCTCATGTTCCAAGGGTGCCTATGTGCAGGAACAGGCTGGGCATAGTCAGGCGGGCCACAAAGGTGCCCAGAGGGGGCTGGCAGACCAGGGTGTAAAGAACGCCATGGCCGAAGGGGCACCATGAGGGGCTGCATGAGCAGCAGGGGCAGGCACTGTCCGGGCAAACGCACTGGGCAGAACTCTGGAGCAGGTGTTGGCCAAGGTCGGAACAGGCATTCCTGCCAGGGAAGGCAGCGCAGGCACAAATATAAGAGGGCGTGGCTTGGGGAGGAGCCCTTGGTTCCTCCCCACCGTCCACCCCATTCCTGTAGGCACTGCTCCATGCCAGCCCTAACTCCAGCATGGCCACAGTGCGGCAGAGCCAGGAGGGCTCCCAGCTTGGGGGACAGGATCCGAGGAGCCACGGCTCAGAGGTGTGGCTCGAGGAACAGGTAGGGCCCGGGCTGTGCTGGGCTGGAGGTCATCCTACTGCCCCATGGGCGGGACCAGCCAAGGGCACAGACACTGGGCAGCATCTTGCAAGGCCACAGTGTGGGGTGCCATGCACATTATCCTATCCACAGCTTAGGACCCATCCAGTTGGTGCTTGGCTCAGGTGACGCTGTTACTGGTGTCCCTGGCTGCAGAGCAGGCCAGGACGGAGGGCTTGGACTGTCCCCTTCTGGGAAGACCAGAAACATCCTCCTCCTGAGAGTGGTGCTTTGCTCCTCCCTGGACCCTTAGCCCTGAAAGCAATCACGTGTGGGTGAGGGCTCGGCCCGGTCTCCCAGGGCCCAGAGATGTCCAGGCAGGGACCTGGGGCTCCTGGGTCTGAGCTAAGTCCTACCCAATCTGCCAAGGTGAATCCCGACCTGGGGGCCAGGAGGCGGGGCCAGCCGCTGTCAAGCCAGAGCAGGGCTGGGGTGCAGGTCCGGTGCACCCTGCAATGCTGCTGTGACAGCCGGCTGTCCTCGACCCCGGGTCTCACCTTGAGCTGCCTCCTCCGAGCAGAGGGTCCAAGGGAGGGAGACAGAGGAGTACAGGCGCCCAGGACAGGAACCTCTGGAGGGGCAAGGCCAGCCCAGAGGGATCCCTTCAAAGGAGCACAGACTCCAGTCAGGTGAGCCTGGGGCGATGCTCCCCAGAGCACCCTCCGCTTGCTCGGGTCAGTCCCCAAGGCCCAGGCTTCCACTCCCCCGCTCGCTCGCCACACCTCCTCCCGGGTGGACCTGGCCCGCAGGCGCCCAGTCAAGCTTTGTTTATTTGCACAGCGAAAGACAAAAAGCCCTGCTCTGAGTCACCGCAGCTCCCACTCTGCTCTGACTCACGCGGGAGGCCCACGGCGGGGACGAACCTCTACTGTCCCAATGTCTCCACAGTAAAAGGAATCTGTGGTTTACGGCTGCAGATTAGTGGGAACACGGGGTCTGAGGCAGAAGCCGAGGAGGGGGACCAGCCCACCACGGCCACCTCCTGCCTCCTCAGGGAAAGAAAGCATGTCAGGCTTCACTCAGGGACGATTTGGTCGCCAGACAAGGGTGGACCCCAGATTCGTCAGAACTGCGTGTCCAGGGTGTCTTGGAGACAAAAGGGCAGGGACGGGAACTGGATGGGACTCGGAGTCCAGAGGAAGAGACCGGCCCGAGTGGAGATGAAGCTGT
The DNA here is from genome assembly GCA_004027025.1 of Myocastor coypus. Taxonomy (NCBI): domain Eukaryota; kingdom Metazoa; phylum Chordata; class Mammalia; order Rodentia; family Myocastoridae; genus Myocastor; species Myocastor coypus. Next base: position 20,893 of record PVJA010003151.1, read on the forward strand.
GATGGCCAGGCCCTGGGTCCTGAGGATGGGGACACAGGGTGCTGGGTGAGAGCAGCACTAGCGCCTGGTCCCACAGGGAGCCAGCGCCAGTTCCTGGGGGCGGGGGCGGGGGGCAGGAGGACTCTCTTGCTGCAGGACTGAGTCTTTTCTCAGAGTGAGCCAGGGAACATGAGCACATCGGCCACGCTTTTCCCTCTGCCTCTGTACGTCGGGAGTGTGCTGTGACTGAGACCGTGTACCCCACACACAGAGAGACGATCACAAGAGACCAGGACACTGACGCTGGCACTGCGCGGCTGAACAAACGGGGCTACAGGGCCTGCGGCCCTGCCGGGGAGCACAGCTGCCAGACAGCTTTGCAGATGACAGAGACACAAGGCCCACGGGCCGTGCTGAGGAATCCACTGTCCTGACACAGAAACGCCGCATGAGGCCAGAGACGGCTGTGGGTGGCAGAGACACACGCAGACCCTGCAGAATGCTTCCTCGGCATGGACTGATGGATGGAGGGTCCTGAGCAGCGGCCGTCAGCAGGCTCAGAGGTGCTGGGCAAGCACACTGCACCCCACTGCCTCCCCTGTGCTGCGTCAGACAGCGGCAGGGGGTGAGAGGTCAGGGAGGACGCTTCCATGGTCAGCAGCTGGGCCAGGAGCACACCCTTGGGGGAGGGTGCTGGGTGGCTCCTCTGTGGGAAGGGCTGACTGTGGGCATCCTCCCTGCCTGGAGGCTCTACCTTTGTTTCCCCAAATTGCAAAAGCAGTGCAAAGTGTTTGAAAAAAGAACCTACAATACAGTACTCTCCAGCTCCCAGATTTCCTTTTCTGGGGTCCTGATTTCTGCAGTCAACCCTGCTCCAAAGACCTTGATACTCGGTGGGGGGAAGAAAGACAATGAGGGGAGAGGGGAGAGAGGCGGCCCCCACTGCATAACTTGTATAGCAATGTGCTGTTGTGCCTGCTCTATTCTTAATGTTCACCACTGTAGTTATCAACTTACTGCGCTGAATTAATCTGGGCCTGTGCACAGGAAACAGCGCACACAGGGCACGAAGTGGCAGCCCCTCACGTGGGCTGGGCCTTGGTGGTAAAGGACATCGGCCGCAATGTTTCTGCTCCTAGACAGCCGTTCTGGCCCGGGCCGCCCCTCCACCCACGGGCACACCCCAATTGCCTTTGCAGCCCAGGCTGGCCGCAAGTTCACAGCGCTCCTCCTGCCTCAGCCTCCCCAGTGCTGGGACTACAGGTGCGCGCCACCACGCTGGGCTTCCACTTTCCAAGCTGTCCCACGCTTCACAGTGCATGCAGCGCTGGCTGCTCCCACACACAGATGGCCCCCATGGGGTTCGGTGTCCTACCCAGGACACTCAGACTTCTCAGGGAAGCAGAAATGAGCCCCTGTGTTGCCGGGCCAGAGGAAAGAATTCCCGGAAGTGAAACTACTCCCTCCTTGGGACATGCCAGGGAAAGCCTCGCTTACTTAGCACCGTAATCACCTTAGAAAAGTTACTTTCTCTCCTCCTGGGAGGGATAGGAGGGCGTTCTCTACCCTCCCCCACCAATGCCAAGGGTGCCCATAGCCTCTTATTTAATTTCTACATTTTTGAATCTCTGCAGAAGTCGAGAATTTGTTTTTTAGCCAACTAAATATCCCTTGTGAGTTCTTCCTCCCCCATATTTTCTATGGCCTAATTATCTTTTTCAAAAAAAAATCTTTTGAAGACCTTTGCCTCATAAGAACTGACCCATTGTAAGACAGGTTGTAAACTTTTTTCGTTTAAAAATTTTGCCCCCCCCCTTTTTTTTTTGGTATAGACAAGTCTAGGATTCTAACTTAGCTGAAGTTACAGTTTTGCCACTGGCCGCATTGACCTACCTCAGAATGACTGGCTTGACAAACTAGAAGCACCCCAGAACTGGCCAACGACCCCTCAGCTCTCGAGTGGTGCCCTGAGGGGCCGAGAAGGTACCACGGCACTGTCACAGGGTGGCCACCGTCACAGTGACTGTCTCTGCTGGACAGAGACATGGGGCCTCAAGAGCACACAATGAACATGACCCTCAGAGGTTCCCTGGGAGTTCCTGTTATTTCCTGGCGTGAAGAAAGAAGCTGAGAGGCGGCTTTGTCCACTTTGGAGACAGTGGGTGACAGGATGCGCACCCTGTCACACAAGCCCAAAGGTGCCACACTCACTCACATCACAGCACAGGAGTTCCAGGATGGAAAGCCCTGGCCCTGTCCCCTCCCGTGATGGGTGGGCAGATGGGGCCATGTAGACATTGCAGATACAGCTTCCGTCTAGTGTGGAAGCAGAGGCGGCCATTCCTCTGAGGGGTGTTTGCAGCCCTCTGCAGCTGTGGAGGCCCACCAGCTAAGGAGGGAACAGGCCAGACGGCTAGGGTTGACTTGTGGGGTGAAGGGGGTTCCTGCCCAATGGGCAGCCCCACTTCCTGAGAGAGGTGGCCAGACCCATGCCTCTGTCTCCATCCAGAGTCCACCTCATTGTCCCCCATCCTTCCTGCTGGGGTCGCTTCCTACTTGGGTGAGGGGCAGAGGCCTGGGCCTAGGTGACAGCAGTGTCAACCTGGACATTTCTCCCTTGCAGGCCTCAACCGACTCCCAGGGGAGATTCTCTGGGAGTGGCTGAGCTCTGCTGGGCAACGTGTCTGGATTCTCCAGATCTGAGCCGCCCTCTGGCCCAAAGCCATCTCGGGTTTCCAGAAACACAGTCATGCAGCACCAACGCACTCATGGTGTTCGAAAAGGAATGGGTCTCACTGTGATGAGAGGAGCCCCCTGCCTCTCCTGTGTCCTCCTGGGAGGTGGAGCAAGGACCGGTGGGTGCGGACTTAGAAAGAGCTCGCCGACCAAGGAAGGAAAGACAGAAAGAGGAAAGAAAGATACACAAGAGATGGGGTCTGAGGCGGCACCACGACCTTGCTTCCAGGGACAGCGCCAGGGCTCAGACACAGTGGGCATCTCCCGGCCTGCAGGTGACACCTGCCCTGTGGGGGTCTCTGCGTTTGGGGCTGCCTTAAATGCCCTGATAAGCAGGGGATGGGCCTGGCTGTGCAGAGCCCACTACAGGCTGTGCTGGTGGTGCCATGTCACCGCGTGCCAATGTGCCACACTCCACCCTAAGGGTGTCCTCTGTCACCAAGGTGAGCATGAAAGGCACGAGTCCGCCCAACCACCACCACCACCATGAGCATGGACAGTATTCTGAGCTCTTGTCTTCTGGGACGGTGAAAAGCAGCACAGACCCCACACCCTGTCTTCCGGTCTCTGCCCCCAGGGGACGCACGAGGTGGGCTGCTCACCTGGCAGGCAGAGGGCAGCACACACTCCAGGAGGCGGCTGGCACTGGTGTGCGTGCCGGGGAGCGCTTCGTGGTGGGCCACTGGGGTTGCTGACGTGAACTGGCTGACGACACAGAAGGCTCCCCGCACCCCGGTCTCAGCAGCCACCAGAGTACGTGGGGCTGGGAGCGGAGCGTGAATGCGTGTGTGCGTGTGAGTGTGGCAGTGGTGGTGGTGGTAAAGCACACACATGATCCACTGTACCCCTGGGATTACTTTAAAGCACATGGTGCAATGAACCAAGCATGTTCTCACTGCCACAGAAATAGCATCTTTCTCCAGTTCCAGAACTTTGCTCCACTCCACACAGCGACCCTGCACCTGTTAGGCAGCCGCCCTCCCCCTGCCCTCCCCCTCAGCCCCCTTCCCAGCAAGCCCAGCTCCTGGGCCCTTCCCCTTGCAGGGGGTTCCTTCCAGGGATCCCCCCACGGGAGGCAGTCTTCTCCGTCCGGCTGCTTGAGCTCAGTGATATCTGCAAGGTCCCACCATGCAGAGCGCAGGTCCACGCCTCATCATGTCCCCAGTGCGTCTCTGGGTCCTCCCTCCCTCGGGGGACGGGCACCGGTAGTGTCTCCTCCTTTGGCTGCTGTGAGTGGGGTCACATGGGCTCTGGGCTCCAGTTTTGTTTGATCACCACCGCCACTGCTGCGGCAGCTTCTTCCTCCTCTTCCGCTTCTTCCGCTTCTTCCGCTTCTTCTTCCTCTTCCTCTTCCTCTTCTTTTTCTTCTTCTTCTTCTTGTCCTCCTTCTCCTTCTCCTTCTCCTTCTCCTTCTCCTTCTCCTCCTTCTCCTTCTCCTTCTCCTTCTCCTTCTTCTTCTCCTTCTCTTTCTCCTTCTTCTTTTCCTTTGGAAACAGGGTCTCACTATGCAGTTCACACTGGCATTGAGTTCACTTTGTAGCGCAGGCTGGCCTCAAGCTCAGCATGCTCCCCCTGCCTCAGCCGTCCCAGGGCTGGAATTACAGGCATGTACTACCACACCCGACTGTGAACACCTCTTCTACATGCTCTGGAAAACGTGGGCTTAGAAGATGAACTGCTAACTCACTCTGGCTCTTAGAATTTGGGTAGCAGAGAGGCCCCCAGAAACTCGCTATCATTTTACAGATGGAGAAACTGAGGCCCAGAGGCTGGGCCCTCGTAGGATCACACAGGGCCCTGCAGGCCAAGCAGGCAGGCACGTCCAGCCGTCCGACTGCAGTAGCGCTGCTCCAGACAGGAGCCCAAACAGAGGACAATGGCCTTACCCTAGAGAGTCCCCTGGGAACCCGCCTGCCTCCTACAAAGCAACAGCTCTTGGTTTCTCTCTCATTAAAATCTCCCAAATTAGAAAAACAGCATGTCAGAGAAGTTCACTGAGGGAAAGAGTCACACATGATTTATTCTGGAAACAGTGACTTAAATTAATTGCAAAAGCCCTCCTCAGGAGTCATACCGATCCTCACAGCCAGGAGCATCAGGGCGTCCTCAGAGGCGAGGAGTGGCGCCCCAGGCTTGGGGCCACGGGGGGCCACAGCACCGCAAAGGCCGGCTCTTCTTTGCTCTTCCCTCTCCCTCTTCTGCCTTCTGGCCAGAGAGAGTGAAATTATGTAATTAGCATTCGACAGTACTTGTGTAGGCTTCAGAGAAGCGCAGCGTGAGCAGAGGGCCTGCGGGCACCCTGGGCCGCCATCAGGCCTCGGCGGTTGGGTGTCCCTCTCACCTGCCTGGGTGCTGTTCGCAGGCCCATGGGATCCACAGTTTGGCTCTTGTCTGTGGAGCAGGCTGGTTCTTTTCCGCTGGAACCTCTTGGCAGCCAGGGACGCCCTTGGGCGCGTGGGGGCTCTCTCTCCTGTTTGCCCTGATGTGCCCTAGGGGTTCCAGGCCTGGAGGCATCAGGCAGCGGGAAACCATTCGCAGCTGCCCATCAGGTGCTACCTCTTGCTCCCCACTGTCACAAGAGGTCCCCACAGTCACTCAAGGTGCCCTGCCTTTAGTGCCCATCCCGAGGAGCTCAGGCCCCAAGGCCACCAGGTCTCTCAAACAACAGGCAGTGCACTCCCTGGCATCTGAAGTGCTGTGACTAGGAAGGTCGTGGGAGGCAGGAGCACAGCTGGAAGGCTCACCCTGCAGGGCTGGTACCGGGGAGCAGACGGGCGGCGGGGCCTCATCCTTGCCACGCCACCGCGTGCCAGGTGTCTCCTTGCAACACCAGGGAGTGGCTCTGAGGCACTTGCGGGGTCTGCAATGCTGTTCTGGGAAGGCGGGGGCGCTGGTTCAGGTGAATTCCAGCTTTCTGGGTGGTGGACGGGCACGAGAGCAGAGGGGACAGGACCCCTGCCGCCAACCCCGGTGGAGAGCCTGGAGGAGTCCCCGACTCCCAGGAGCCGACAGCGTCCATTTTCCCGTTGAAGCATCAACCCTCCCCCACGCCTCCTCCTTGTGCACTTCTCTCTGCATCCCCTTTCCTGCTCACACCCCGTCTTCCCTTTAACTCTTCATTCCTGTAAAGGACAGCCTTTCCTGCTAGAAGCCACGTGTGACGCAGGAGCACGCCGAGTGGCCGAGGCGGCCTCATGACACGGCATGAGGCCCCGAAAGTCGGCGAGGCCGTCCATTTCTGAAATGCGGCAAGCCAGGAAGGAAGATGGCAAAAACTTCCCTGAAATGAACACAGACGGGAGTCATGGTGCTCACTGGCCGATGGCAGAGGACAGAGGGACAAAGCAGGGGACAAACTCTAGTCACAGAAGAGTCTGAAAGGGAGTTCAGGAGTTAGCAGTAAGTAGTGTGACATCCAGCAGTTACGTTTAAAGCTACCCTTCCACGCTGGCTGCTTGCGCCGGCCAGGGTTCCTCAGGGCCCTGCAAGCAGGAGCCACAGCTGTCAGCCCCACAGCGAGGACTCCGAAGCCCCAGTCCAGACGCACTGTCGGGCAAGGCCGTACCTGGGCCCCACACAGCTTGGGGAGAGGGGAAGAAGGGTATTTTGCTAGAGAGAAATGGACAAAAACCAGGCTGGTTGGGATGCTTGTTTTCTGTTTTTTGTATTTTTTCCCTAGGAGCAGTGAAACTTTTTCTAGAAAACAGTAAAGACAGTGATGAAGAAAAGGAGCTCCGTGTGCTGTGGGAGGGGCTGGGCCCAAGGGGAGCCAGCTGGGGGGGGGGGGGCTCTGCCCCGCCTCGCTGCTGGGGTGAGGCCTGACCCTGGACTTCCTGTTCTTCTTCCACCTCACGTGCATGTCAGTCAGTCATTGTTGAAGAGATGACATCCCAGCTGAAGAGTGTGTGCCCGGCTGGGAGCGGGGAGAGCGCCTGCAGAGCCCTCAGCAGAGGAGAGACCTGGGTGATAAAATCTTTCACTCTCTCGTTCCCATCTGCACACACAGATGAAGGGGGAGAGGAAAAGCCAGCGCGGGCCTCCTCCAAGGATCTGAAAGAGCCAGAGAGGATTTATGGAGTCTGCAGCTTGGAATTATTTAATTTCAGAGAACTTAACCGTCAGCGAAGACGCTTCCCATGTATCAGTCCCCACTGTGCAAACAGACACAGCGAGGCTCAACTTGAGAGGGAAAGTAATGTCTCTTGTCTCCTTTCCCTCCCAGTGCGGTGGCAATTTAGGCAGTTCCCAAGGAAATAACAATGGCCTTATTATTTATTTATCGGGCCCCGGCAGGATGGCTCAGTGGCCTAAAGCACCTGCTTGGGAAAGCTTGGGCGGCTTCAGGGACCACAGTTCAATCCCCGGCACCACATGCTGCGCCAGCCCTGCCCTCGGGGTGGGCTGAGCCGGCCATAAAAATAAATAAACTAACAAAAGTTCTGAAACAAGAAAAATAAATAAATAAATAAATAAATAAATAAATAAATAAATAAATAAATAAATAAAATATTTATCAAGACAAAGCTGTCTCCTTAAGAATGACATTTAAGATTCACACCAGCTTTCCGGAAGTGCCCCAGTGGGCACAGACCTAGGCCATCCCTGGCAGATCTGCCTCTGACTGAGGAGACACTTGTCCTCCTCAGGCCTGACAAGTCCAAGTGGCAGCTAGCTCTCGACATCCGAGCCCTCTGACACCCTCCACGTGCAGTCTACTGAGAGGATGACAATATCCTGTCCAGATCCTGGGACAGAAAAGAAGCGCGGCCCGCGTGAAAATAGAGCAGAACACAAAGAAACCCACCCTGTCAGCAGCACGGGCTGCACAGCACGGGACCTGCAAACCCTCAGCTGCTTTCCTCCCGCAGGAGTTTGTTTACGTTACGAGTTCCCCTCCCCCCCAGGGCACCCCCACCTGCCTTGTAGCAGGCAGAACTCTCTGGAACTACCAGAAGTGGCAGGGAACATCCCAGAAAGGCAAGTGCGGCTTTTCATCTGTGCAGCAAGAGAAAACAGCACCAGCCACAAACATCAGGCCACTCCTTTCCTCCGGAGACAGCAGTGAGTCTCCCTCTGGGCTCTGCCCTCCCCGGGAACAGGCAGGGTGCCTGCCCACATCTCTCCCGCCTAGCAGCTCCAAAAAGGCTCCAGCCATACCACACCACAAACCTTGGCCACGGGGCGTGACTGGATGTTTGGGTATTGTCAAAGGGTTAACAAAAAGTCAAGGTTTTTGTCCAAAATCTTCACTGCCACTCACATCACAGAGCTGCCTGTCCAGACACAAACAAATGTGCTATCAAATGGGGCTGTGAGAATGGGGACCCAATGCTGGTCAGCGCAGCTACGTGCACGGTGGCCCTCAAGATGCTGGTGGCTGTGGTTTTAGGCTGGCCGAGAGGTTTCTCAGAATCACGGACTCTGAGAACAGCAAGCTCCTGCATTCGTCTTTGTCCTTCACTTACGTGGTAGGCAGAGAGGCCAAGGGAAAAGCGGCCCAGTTCGAAAGACCTCGCTCTTAGGGCCTGAGGTGCTGCGTGAGGCTTTGGGAGCAACTGGAGTACCTGCCCTGTCCTGGTCACGTACCACGAGGCAGGCTCATGGCCAGAGGCCGGGTGCGGAGCACACTCAGCACACCCCGCGCCCCGGGCTCCCAAGGCTGCGCCTTAGTCATAATCACAGGATCTGCACGGGCTTCTAAACAATGGACTTGTGGGCAAAATAATACAGATATTTGAAACATGTCAAACACTGTTTGGGTTCAAAACAACTCTCATTTTCAAGTAACCGCCGAAAATTTCCCTCACGTGGGAATGCAGTTGCAGGCTCTTTTCCAATTCTAGCGCCAAGCCTCTCTTTGATGTAACGGCCGTACGCGGCGAGCTGACATCAGTTTGAAAATGTATCTGCATGCTGCTGCTGGGGTAAACCGAGGTGCGGCGGGGTCCGGAGTGCTTCTCCTTGTGAAGTGGGCACTCTGCGAAGGCACCGTGGGAGCTAATGAAATCACACCCGAAAGTTTACTACTGAACCGAAACAAAATGTGTTCCCGAGGCAAAGGCTGGGGCTGGGCCTCTGTCCTCTGCGGCCTTCCCTCTTGCCTCAGATGGCTCCAAATACCAAGACTTCAGTCTGTGCCCTGCCGGCCAGTGAGTCCATAAATCGTTACATCTAGAATTCTGTGTGTCCTTGATAAAAATCAATGTAGCCTTAATATCCTAAATGTAAACGTTCATCAGTTTGGGGTGAATATTGCCCCACGTTTCCTCACAATGTATTTTCTCCAGTGGTACAAGAATGAGTGTGCTTCTATAGGGACTGGCATTTCTCACATGCTGCTCTGTCTAATGATCATGAGGAGTCGGGCCTGATTGATCAGGCGCTGAGGCCGTCACATCCCAAGTACAAGCATGCACAGCGCCTCAGGAAAGAGAAGCGTGTGGCTTCTGTCGAGTAGTTGCTCAGCTTACTCTTCCGAGACAAAAGCAGCCACAATTCCTTATGAAATCTTCTCATTTAGAGATTTAAAATTTTTGTGGAATACCTCTTTTAAAAAGTTCAGGTTGACAAAATTATAGAGTCCCGTGGAGTTGTTAGGAAACAACATACAAAGACTCCCTTAGCCCTCTTTTTCTCGCTCATTTGCCCCAGAGATCTTATCTCGGCAAATTCTAGAATAATATCACAACCAAGAGAGTGTCACGGGGCCAGTTACAGGACTTACTCAGACATCCCCAGCAGTACTCACACTCCTGCAAGTGTATGTGTACATGTGTGTGTGTGTGTGTGTGCGCGCGCGTGTGCATCTGCGCGTGTGTGCACGAGTGTGTGCGCAACTAGTTCCTTGGAGTTCTACCACGTGTGTCAGCTCAGGTGACCACGTGGAATATCTTTTTAAGCAGTTTCTGACTTTGGTGTTTCATCTTGGCTTTGCTTTTGAAAACATTCATGTGTGTAGCTCTTAGATCCTGCTCCTTCTTTATGGCTTTCCATTTCTTGGCTACAGTAACGGACCCATCTCTTCTTTGAATTTTATGGCCTCCTCCGTGAACTCTCTGCTGGTGCAGAGTGCTGTGTTTGGTTTTCTTTGTGCAGCACACTCATCCTTTCCCAGGAAAAGACGCAAACATAAACAGGCATTCCAGCCTGCATTCACAGGCTTCTTAAAGACACCAGTGAGAATACATTAATATAAATACTGAGCTTAAAAACTGTCATAAAAGTTCAGCCTTTAAAATTGGCTTATTAAAATATTTGTTTTTTTTTTTAAAGCCCAGATTTAAACTCCAGTTATGAATTATAGTACTCTGCACAGAACGAGTTTACTTTATGATCTTTTCTGCCAGGCTAAAGGAATCTGACATCTGCGCCATCTGCTCAGGATGTAGGCAGGCAAGCACAGTGCAAATGCGATTCTTTCAGGCTCACAACCTGTCTGAAACACAGGCATTTTCAGAAAACCCCTGTGAAGAGCTGCATTTCTAATAACTTCAAACGGCAGATTGTAAGGTACGGCCTCTCCATCGGAGGTTGAGAAAGCAGCGAGTGATATTTAGCAGACGACAGCCACGCCACGGAAGACAGCCCCCCTCCACAGAGCTTGGTGATGGCTACTTCACAGCAGGACATTATCCATGTTTCAGGTGGTTCTGCATTCTGACCCACTCCTCACTCATCAACCAAAAGCACGCCCCCCTGCCGCCCCCGAGATCCTGTGTCTCCATTCTTCTCTATGAAGAGCTCATCCCACGTGCAGCAGTCAGCGAGCACTTCCGAGAAGGAAGCGTTCCTGGAGCTGGGGAGGCTGGCATGGGGGGTGGTGGTGACGGGGCACAGCCTTTCTTACAGGAACCAGGAGCTCTCAGAAAGGAAAAAGAAGGAGTTTGTCAAGTGCAGACACACGCTGGAAATCTGTGTGTGCTTGGTGGGGCTGGACATGCCCCTCCACTGGAAAGCAGGGAGGACAACATGGAGCAGGAAGCAGCCGCCTCGCCGGCCCCGCACAGGGGCTCTGGCCCTGCTCCCGCCTTCCCAGAGTTTTCAGTTAGGCAGGTCCAGCTGACCGTGCAGACACCTGACTTCTAGGCTAATGCACGAACCTGGCAAAGCACACCAGGATCAACAGGAGAACCAGCCTGGCTCCCCTCACCTACCTTCATGTCAAAGGACAACTTAGGCAGTTTTGTTCTGACCGATCGTCCGGACACAGCTTTTTCACACATGTGAAAATATTTCACATTAGACATCAAAAGGACATAAAACTTCCTGAGCTGTCCAGATGTCTCTGCTGATACGTACAATTAATGCTCCATGGAAATGTTACAAATAAATAATACTGTTTAGCAATATTGCCAAGAAATTCAATTAATTAGGACTAGATTTATGCTGACGTGTACTAATGGGTAAAAACAAAGAGAATCTGCCTAACGTGCCTGATTAAGGGAGCCAAGGTGTCCAGAATCACTTGGGTACCGACATTTCCATATGTCTCTTCTTGTAGAGGATATTTATGCAAAGAAACTAGTTTATCTCAGCTAGCCATTATATTCGATTATATAAAAATAAATAATTACATACAGAGAGCATTCATTCTCCAGTTTCTGATGTGTCTGCTAGTTAATATTTTAAGGACTGTTTAATCCAAACAAGGTAATGATTCATAATTTGTTTTCTTCCAGTTGAAAGGGTGCAACCATTTTAAAATGGATTTTAAGTGTTACTACCAAATGTGTGCATCACTGCCATACTGCCTGCTGTCTGCTTCCAATAATTTTCTGGAGGGTGGTCTCAGCAATAATTCTATTGACATTTTCCTTAGCTCAGGCTCTCCGTGTGTGTTTTAAGAAGATGACATTTCTCATCTGCCGTTCCCTGCCTCAGACGTGGTGTAAACCTCAGATAGTTAGCGTGTAAGTGGGAATAACTAATGGAGGCCCATCATTTAGACAGCCAAAACCGGAATGAATGTATTGTCCTGCCGCAGCGATTAGCGCTCAGCCAATCTAAACTCTTTCCCAGAGAAGCAGGCGACTGAGATTCTTTCCATCTGTTTTTTGACAAAGACAAGAGAAGATTCCCACCAGTTATTCTGTTAAAAATTCTTTTTTAAAACTATAAAATGGTCACTAGTGTAGGGGACTACTCCATCAGAAGAATTTTCACTGACAGGAATAAAAGACTGTAACAGGCACAAGAAAGAAACTCCGCCCGGCCAGAGCAACCTCGCTGCGGCACCACGCACAGGCACAGGCATGATGGACAGCACGAAACAAGCAGGTATGTTTGGGGGTTGCAGGGGGCTGCTGGAGATCAGCTCCCTCCTGTGAAAAGCAGATTTTTTTTAAAAAGTCAAAAGCACCATAGGATGTAGGAAAAAGCAAAACGCACAGCATAGGAGATCAGCACCACCCCACCCCACCTCCCCCAAAATTCCCAGAAAGTCCCAGGTGCCCTTGCTGCCCAGGAGGCCCCTGGGCTGTGACCTAAGTGCCTGGAGGTGTCTGCGGAGGAGGAACCTGTGCAGGAACCTGGGTGCTTCGCCTTCCGAAGCCAGCCCCGCCAGGCACTTAAAGGGCTGTCGCTTCACTGAGGCCGGCGCTCACCGCCTCCTTTTCCCAAACCGTTTCCCAGCCTGGACCTCAGTGCAGGCGAGGCCTCTCTGAACTCACCAGGTTCAAGGCTGGACCTGGAACCCCCGCTCCTGCGTCTAGACGGACTCCATGTGCAGGCGGACAGCAGCCAGGGCTTCCCTGTCTGCTCCCTCAGTGTCGGCTAGCCAGCCTGCCTCGGGCACCTCCATGTGGGTCTCCTGCGCTCTCCCAAATCCAAGACCCAGGAGCAGCCTGCGCCGCGCCGGTCAGTGTCTTCCCGCGCTTCCCATGTAAAGCCTGGGCACCGAGGGCCTCACCTCTGCCCTCCTTAGGTCGGTTAGGGCGCCTACCGCAAGGCACTAGCCAGGAGCAGCGAGCTCTGAGCAGCGTGCTGTGGCCCCCAGGAGGAGGGCAAGGCCGGGAACTGGCACAAGTCGCGCCTGGCAGCTGCCTGATAGACCCCCCAGGGTAGCGGTTCACCATCTCCCTGCCCAGGCCGCCCCGGCCCCTCGAGGTCCTACCCATACGCTACCCTGTCACCCACAAATGCCCAAGCAGCACCAAGAACAGACTTATGCCCGATCGCCTAAACAGCGCCCCCAGATCCTGCTGGCTTCCCGGGACACACCCCTGTCATAAATCCCCAGGATGCCAGGGGCCCGCGGTCGCCAGAAAGAAGAGCGCACACCATTGAACTGCCCAGGGAAGTGCAGTCTTGGAACCCCAGGAAAGTGGCCCCGTTCCCTCTCGCAGCACCTACCCTGGCGCGCGGGGCCATCCGGACGCGGGTGGCGCGGTGCTAGTGGGAGGCGGACATGGACCACGCGCCCTCCATGCGCCACACGGAGAAGGCGTAGCTGAGGCGCTCGTGGGCCACGTAGCTGCAGCTGCTCATCTTATTGTCCATCTCGTCACTCTGCAGGACCTGGTAGAGGAAGTCTATGTACCTGGCGGCCAGCTTCAGCGTCTGGATCTTGCTGAGCTTGTCTGAGGGCAGCGTGGGGATGATCTTGCGCAGCGCAGCGAAGGCCTCGTTGAGCGACTGCGTGCGCTGACGCTCGCGCACGTTGGCCAGGATGCGCTGGCTCTGCAGCTCCTCGAAGGACTGCGCACTCGGGCTGGCTTTCTTGCCGCGCTTCCCCGGGGTGGGGCTGCCATCTTCGCTCGACTTCTTGCTGTAGCGCCGCTTCCTGCCGAAGCGCTTCGGCCGCCGCTCGAGCTCCTCCTCGCTGGTGCCCAGGCTGTCCACCGGGGACACGGGCGAGCTGGAACTCTCCTCCATGGCGCCCGCCCGGCGCGCGTGGGGCCGGGGGCGCCGGGCGCGGGGCGCGCGCTCTGAGGCTGCTCGCGGGCTCCGGTTTCTTTCGAGGCCGGCTCGTGCAAACCCGAGGTCTCCGGGAGAGGAAGTTATTGTAACTTTTTTGGAAACCTTAGCCGGGCTGGGTTGCTAAATAGCTGTCAGGAGCGAGGGCCGCGTGCTGATTGGCCGCTGCGGCCGGCCGGGGGCAGGACGAGAGATGGGGCCTTTGCCGGCCGCCCCCGACTCCCGGCGCGGCACTTTCAGTTTTGACTGCTCCCCAGCCCTTGCCACCGCGGTCACCCCGGAGTCCCGCGCCTCTCGCGCCGCCCGCGCCCCATACCCTGGGGTAGGATCTGGCTTTGTCTGCGCCGCGACGTTAACACTGGGCCCACCCGAGCCGAAGGCTCTCCGCGAGGGAAGCCCGACCCTAGATGCACTCCCGCGAGGTGAAAAACAGCCATAGCCGCGGGGGATGCCCACATCCCCTTGAGCCCTAGCTGTCCCTCTGAGTGCTGGGGCACGGCAAGGGGTAAGCGGATCTGGACGTTGGGCCTTTCTGTGTACCTGGCCGTGTGGACCCTCTGATGCGGCGGGAGCCCCCCCGGTGGGCTGGATCCATGGAAGCGGACGGACAAGAAAAGAAGTCCCCGCGCCAGCCCGGGCACTCCGTTTCTCGCTCAGGCTTGCTGGGAAAACCCTGACCGAAGGAAGTCTTTCCAGAAACCTTCCCCTAAATGCTTAAAAACTTTTGCACCACCGTGAGCCGCTATGCAGCATCCTCCAGGCGGCTCTGCCCTGGGTGCTGGGAGCCGCCTGGGTTCTGGCCAGGCCTCTGTGCTGTCCCTCAATGGCTGAGGATGCTCTGGGGTCCTCAGTACCACTAGGCAGAGGGTACAGGGCTGCAAAGGAGGCGAGGGGTTCAGCCTCCGTGGGCGACATGCAGACCCTGGCCCGAGCCATCTGGACGCCGAGGCCATCGTGTTTGAAGTGGCTGGGGGCTCTTTGTTCACCAGGCCTCTCTGGCTCTGAGCCTGGAGGTGGTTTACAGCTTTGATGCCTTTGAACCTATTCCCAGGTGACCTGGGCTCAATTAGGCAGTCAGGGAGCAGCAGGATCAAGGCGGCCCTCGGCCTTTCTCTTAAAGTTGAACCGGGGGCTGGGAGCTTGGCCTCTGCTGCTCTGGGATGCAGAGCTGACTGTGAGGTGGGCCCTGGGGGCCATGACCACGGTCCTATAGAACCCCTGAAGGAGGGCCGCATTGTGTGGGCAACAGGGCAGCTCCACTCCTTCAGAGGTGGAGGAGTGAAGGGTCCCCTGCGATACCTCCCACTTCAGTCCTCCATTCTGGGAAGGCCCACACTTTATCCCACACAGCAAAGATGCTTCCTTGTCCCTTTCTTTCAAGTGTTCAAGCCAAAGAGCAAAAGTAGGAGAGCCAGGTGCCCGGCAGTCCCGTCTCCCTGGCTAGGGGCACTGCTTTCTACACCATGTTAGATGGAAGGGGCCTGCCCTTGCCCCACCGCTCCTCCTGTCCCCTGGGCTCCAAGCTAGGGCGTTCTAAACCCAGATGGTTCTGCAAGGTTTAAATGCAAGTGACATCTTTCTCCAGCCAGAAGCATTCACTGAGGTGTGGGGCCTCCCCGTAGCTGGCTCCCCCTCTCCCCATTTTCCGTTTCTCCCGAGTGTTCTCCTTTGTCTCTCCTCCCTGTCTGTCCCATCTCCACCAGGCAGAGTGCACAGCTCAGCTTAGAAGTAAAGCCACCCACCCAGAAGGCTGGCTGGTTCTGAGCAGCGCAGAACCCAGGAAGCCCTGAGAAGTCGAGGCCCAGGAACTCGGGCTGGGGGCTTCCTTTGGCTAGGCAAGCGGACGCCAAGAATGGGGCATCTGGCTTTACGGCACGGAGCCTAGTAGAGCGGCCTGGGTAGAACCTCAGTGTTCTGGCTGAGCTGGAGCCTACAGGAAGATGTGATCAACCTAGCAAATGGCATTCTGGTTATTGATGTAGTTTGGGTCATTTCTTGCAAAATCGTCATGGATAAGGCCAATAAAACTAGCATATTAATAGCGCAAGCCACAGAATATTTTTGTGCGTGAATATCCATGGCTGGACCACCCAGACTCCCTCAGACTTGTAGGAAATATCTGCAATAAAGGTTCAAGGAAGCAAATACAGCTCTCAGTATATTTATTCATTACTGAGTAGGAAAAGTCATGACAATGCTGCTTTTCATATACGTTAGAAAATGTGCTCTTTTTTGCACAAGACTTTGTTTTCTAAAAAATGACCTGCTGTTCTGAAAGATTCCTGTATTGCCCACTTTTCTCCTGGCCACAAATAAAAAGGGGTGCTAGGTTATTCCTTGGCACTGACCTTGCTGCAGTCCAAGGGGGCACTCTTGGGACCGTGACCTCAGGGTAGTCTTCAATTGGAGGATGCGCTCAGACAGCTCCCAGGATTTACTGAGATAATAAAACATGTGCTCCACCAACCCCCAGAGCTAGCGGTCCTTTATACCTACAAAGGACACTGCAGCTTCTCTGCAGACGTCCACATGGGTGATTCCAGCCAGAGAACCCATGACACATCACAGTGCAGCTCTAGGATGTGGATGTTCTTCGTGGAGACAGCAGTCGGGGTGTCCAAAGGCCCTGTGTGCATCTCTAACAATTGGATGCATCCAGGGGCCAGGGTGATAGCTCAGTAGAATAAGTGCTTGCCTGGCAAACGCAGGGTCCTGAGTTCAATCCCGGGTACTGGAAAAAAATATTGGATGTATCACCAGCACTTGAACTTAGTGAATTTGCAAAGCTGCTGCAGAGGACAGAAGCCTATATTATTATGACAGAAATCACTCCAACAGACGGACATGTCAGCAATGTCTACGGAGAGGCGGAGAGCACATTCCTCTGTTATGATTAGGAGTCTCTGCTGACGGCTGCATGGCCACAAGCGCGGGAAAAGAATGTGTTATCTTGTTTCCTTTATGCTCTCTTGCAGATGAGAGTGCATGTGGCCCATTACTCCCTGCAGCCCTGAATTCCAGAAATGGGCTTCTGAGAATTCTGTGACGAAGTTAGAGCACGTCTGGATCAATGACAGGGTCTTTGGTATTGCTGGGCTGAGCATTTGCAGCAAGCTGTATGGGGCAGAAATGACTCTGGGACCTTACGCTGCAGATTTTGTTTTTAGAAACTCTTTATACCTCCTCACTGCCCTACCACCTGGTTTCCAACATGAAACGGCTTCCCTGGTGACAGCCGCTGCTGGGATGGGCACCTGAGAAAGCACTGCTTCAGTCCTAAAGCCCAGGGCTCAGGCATGAAGACATTCTCAGATCTCCTAACAAAAGGCAACATGGTGCTGGTGAGATCCTCCAGGTACTCTCTGGAGTCAGGGCCAAGGGCCAGTCATCTGCTACATCAGACCCATAGCAGATTCAGGCAGAGGCATACACATGGGGAAGGTTCCCTCAGAAGATCACCTAGCCAGGCGCGGCGGCTGCACTGCAGGAGACCACTGCAGGGTTCAGGCCAGCCTGGCTGCATGGCAAGTGCATAGCCAGCCTAAAGTACAGGAACCCTGTCTCGGACATCCTTCTCCCCAAAGAAAAAGAAACACATTGCCCACAGCCCTGGTCTGCTAGCTGGGTTCCAGGTGGGGATGTTTGCCTTCCAGGCAGTCCAGGACCAGAGTACTGGACTCTAGGGCCCAGGGGGGGGGCACGGCTTCCTGGAGAGAGGCTGGCCGGCCTGTGGCTGCAGAGCTGGCAGACACGGCAGCTGGTCTGTGCAGATGCATCTGGAATCTCTGCCTTCCTGGTGCTGAGAGGCACAACTCAGCCTGACCCTGCTTCACTTGTTGAAAATGGCGCCATTCACTCTAGCCAGTCACCTTCTACAGGACGGGCCTGTGTGGTCTCCCCTATCTGGTGGAACCTGATGATGCCCTGACAAGGTGCCCGCAGCTGCACAGCGGCCTGCCCACCGCATGCCACACACAGCGATCCTCCTGCCTCAGCCTTTGGCACGCTGCAATTACAGGGATGTGCCACCATACTTGGCTCCTATGGTATTTTTTACTTGGAATATATACTGAATTTCAATTCTAAAAATAATGGTGAGATCAAGGCAGACATAAAGGAATGGGAGAAAGAATAGGGTGTAGGGAATCGGCACAGAATTTCCCAGAGTAAGTCTTATTTTGTGGATTTGACTTTGGAATCATAGAAACATTGACACAATTTCAACAGATTAAGTCAAAATTAGAAAATAGCATTCTGAAGCATCAGAAGCAAGATCAAGTACACATACCTAATTTTGTATCGAATCAGTGACTTGGTCATGCGGACAGGAGTGATGTACGGCACAGCTCCAGCGCATGACAATTTATGTGTACATTCCTAGTGAGATGTATCCCAGAGCAAAAAGAACTGGAAAAAGAAAATGTCTGATTTTCCAATCTGTAGCCATGAATTCGCCACTGCTCTTCTGGTGCTGGACCATGAGCTAAGACAGAGGATTACGTCCCCAAGTTTAAGAATCAAGAATTCCAAAGAAAAGAGATACAAACATAAAATGGAGAGATCATGACACGTAGCTCTAAAGCCTCCGGCATCACAGCAAGGCCCCGGATGCATGCCCCTTCACCGAGGTGCTTCCCAGTCCTGCCTCCCACGCAGACCAAACACCACTGACCTGGCCACCGATGGGCGCAGCAACAGCAGCTGCTGCGTGGGGAGGGGATGGCTGAGCTAAGGTCTCGGGCTACACCCATGGCAGACAAGCCTCAGTCTTTGTGCCCACTGGGGGCAGGTCCAAGGGACCAGGAGCAGCCCTGGCAGCATGCCCACGGCTGGCCGGGCACAATGGGTGGCCTCAGCAGAGCCTGCCATGGGTGTCGGTGCACCTGGTGTGCCAAAATCCGTGACTCACAGCGTGAATCAATAGCATCCTCAGGCGCTCTGGCTGCTGCCAGGAAACTGACCCGTGACTCTGAGAACTGGCAAACCGGCAGCCAGCCTTCTTCATCACCACCTGCCTCAACAGTGTAGGAGCTAGCTACGCTGAGGCACCCCAGGGTGCGCTTAGAGAGGGCCACGCATGGACAGGCTGGGTCACATTGGCACCCCTTCCATCGCCAGTCCCTGGTCTCAGGAACGCGCTGGGTGCTGCTGTGCCCTGCTAACCACTACCCTGGCACACCTTGCTCCCTGCACCAGCCCTGGCCCTGGAGGGATGGCAGGCCAAGTCTCCAGCACAGCACTGGCCACAGCCAGGGCCAGGAAGTGCAGGGCGATGCTGCTGGCCCCATGGTCACAGCCGGTGACTGCGCTGACCACGCACCCGAGGCTCTGCCTGCACCGTCACGTGGTCTTGCAGTGTTCTCTCCCGGGCCAGTGTCTGTCCCTGTTGAGAGCCTTCCTGGGACTGCCACCTGTCGCCACAGATAGCCGTGAAGCTGACTTCTCATCCTTGAGGTCTGTCCTGGATGTCTACTGCCGTTTCGCAGCCACCCCCTAGTCGAGTGGTTAAAACACCATCTGATTTGCTCACATGCTGTAGGCCAGCAGCCTGGAGCGCACTCAGACAGTGGGTTTGGGGTTGGTTTTCTGTTTTGGGCAGCCGTGCTTGGTGTAACCACGTGTATGCAGTCATCTCCCCATTCAGCCTAAGCTGGCTCTAGCTGCAGCCTGGCTGTCGGTGGGCTGCCACCCTGGATCCCCTTGGGAGGCTCAGGACTCCAACCACAGCCGTGCACTCCACCAGGCTACACATTTGCTGGTGCCCCCTGGGCCAACATCAGCTCCAGGATCTGTTCAGGATTCAAGAGTTTGGTGTCTGAAAGGTTATTGGCAACTGCATGTGTGCACGTGTGCATGTGTGCACGTGTGCACGTGTGCATGTGCTAGCTCTGAGGTCTGCTGTCCCTAGGAGACTCCATTTAGGATGGCCACAGGTCAAGGAGACACAGTTTTAGGATTTGTCCTGGTCCTGGGGTCCTGAGGTTCTGAAAAGGAAGTGACCTAGACGGTTCTCACTGCTGAGAACGTGGAGGTGCACACCTTGGCCCCTCCTGCTCCTGTGCTGCCCGACACCCTCCTGCCTGAACCCACTTGGCCCCCAATCTTCAGGCGACTTTCTAGCACCTTTCAGAACCTTCTGGCAGGTAGGGACTGGCGCTGCAGCTCTCCCTGTCAGCTTTCGTGCTCGTGGGGCCGGCTGAGCACCGGGCAGCCCAGCTGTGGACCGGCTCCAGGCTCTGGCCCCTGTCCTGCTGCCCTCCCCTGGGCCCAGTCCTCTTCCCGGATGCTGTCCATTCACCCCTTCTGCCCAAGCGCTGGCCTTAGGAGTTTCTTTTGCTCAGTTTGGGAGGAGGAGCAGAGGTGCGACATACCATCATTTTTAATGGCAGCTTCCTGAAATTACTTTCAAATGCAAAAACAGGCAAAAGCCGCAGGCTGGGTGGCTTGGGGTCCTGCTACATTCCATGGAGATCCCCAGACCAGTGACCTAGAAACCAGTGAGGAGCAGGGCTAAGGTCCCACAGGCTGGGCAATCATTCTCTGTAGACCCCTGGGGTGGGGGATTCCCATGGCCCCCATGGAAAAGGGAAACAGAAACTCTCCTGACTACTGTTTTTCCGCCAGGCATTTGCCTGCTCGGTTTGGGGGCCTCTCTGGGAGCCTGTCCTCAGCCAGCCCGAGTGTCTCAGGCACTGAGGAGCTCCAGGCTGCCCAACCAGGGCTTACTGCGGTCGGCTTTCACTCAGTGTGATGCTGCCTCACCAGTACAGGCCAGAACGGCCAGGACGGCCAGTCCCAATCACTGGGAAACCTGACTGCTGCACCACACAGCCTGAAGAAGGATTTGCTCGGATGGGCTCTGAGTGCTCAGGCTCCTGTCCCCACCAGCACCCATGCTGCGCCATCCTCTATCCCCTCTCCCCTGGCGCTGCCTCCAGCCCCTGCTCACTCAGTGCCTGCATACTTTGCAGCGGGGGCAGGGCTGGCCTCAGTCCCTACCTATTCAAAGCACGGCTGCAGGAAGAAGTGCATTCGACAGATTACTCTCGTGGTGCCTTTAACCAGTCGTCACTTGCTGTATTTATTCAGGAGCTAGGAAGCGGGTAGGAGTCACAGAAGCAGACGTCTGAACAACACAGTATGTAGAGGGCAGAGGAGGAGAGAGCTGATGGGGGCTGGGAAGGCAGCCCCAAAGCGCAGCTTTGTCGCTCAGCACCAGGTGAAGACAGGTGCTGGGGACCAGTGGTGTCAGAGAGGTGTCCGTGGCCCTGCAGGTGGGAGACCCCAAAGCAGCAGTCAACATCCTTTTAGCTGCCAGTAATCGGAATAAAACCCAAAGCTACTGACCGACCAAGTTTATCCATTAGTGTGCTCCATGGGAAGCTGGGGCTTGCACTGGCCTCAGGCTTAGCTGGACCTGGGACCTCCAGGGCCGGGACGGCCCTGCCTCCAGGCAATGTCACCTAGGCTCCGCTCCACAAGGGGTCCTCTTCTCCATGCAGTGAGCAGCGTGGCCTGCCGAGCCCAGCTCTTGAGGAGCAGTCCGGTCCTTCCTTCTTGCTCCCACACAGGAGACCAGCAAGGGAACCTGATGGCTGACTTTGGCAGTGAGGTTAGGGGACCAGAAGGCAGGCTGGTACCCCCCAGTTGGGAGGGTCCCAGACGACAGGAGTGGGGGCATGGACACAATGGAGGCCACTGGGTTCCGAGGGAAGGCAGCTCAATTTCCAGCCTGAGATCCTCCTGCAGGCGATGGGAACCCGAAAAGAGTTGTGGGCAGGAAGCAGAGGCCATGTTTGATTTCAAGAGTGGGAAGGACCCCTGCAGCGGGCAGGAGGCTGTGCATGCGTGCAGTGGGAAGGAGAGTGTGCGCACGCGTGCATGAGTGTGTGGGCCTGGTGTGTGTGCTTGAACTGGGAAGCTGACCATTGGAGGGAGGAGCCCCGGATCTGACTCCTCCTCCTTGCCGCAAAGGCCCAGAGCTAGGCGTGGCTAGCAATGAGGTCTCCACCGGCGCAGCAGCGATGTCTATGCTTTTATGGGCTGGGAACAGGTAGGCGTGACTATGAACATAAGGGAAAAGTTCACAGGACCCCCTCGGCACCACGCTGTGAGGAGGGGCAGGAAAGAGCATAGGGTAGGCAGCCGAAGCTGATCCCGACCCTGTCACCCCAGGGGTGACCTAGGGACTCAGCTTCCCTCTGTAAAATCAGGATGGGTGAATGGTCCCCTGCTTTCCTCCACAAGGCAATCCCTCGTGGGACCTGGGCTTCCGTCGCATCCTGACACTGGGTGGTATTTCCAGAAGAGCAGGCATGGCGGACGAGACACGCGGCAGGCAAGTTGGTGTCCACTCGAACTGCGTGGGGCACACGCCTGACCCCCAGAGTGCCCTTGCTCCATGTGACTGGCCCATAAATGGCCCCAAAGAAGTCACAGTAATTTGTCTTCCCCACCACTTCAAGCTTACAAATTACCGTCTTTCTTCCCAGAACACTTCTGAGCTTTAGCAGATCAGTATGAGAACTGTGTACAAGACTCTGAGTCCATGGGTTGAAAGTTCAAGGTGACAAGTCGTTGGCATGAATCTGAATAAAGGCACAAGTCTGGCCTAACATGTTGAAAGCAATAAGCTTGGCTCACACGTGTGTGTTAAGCTCTGATTGTGTCTCGAGTATAAAAACACATCAACTTTTCTGGGGAGATGGAAAATTTCTCCATTATGGGGGGTCATGGAGTGACTAGGGGGGAGAGAGAGAGAGAGAGGGTGGAGAGGGCACAGCCTGCTGGAAGTGTGGGCACAACCACGTGCCAGGCTTCTATGTGGATCTGTGTATATGTGTGCATTTATGTGTGTATGATTGCACACGTGTGTGTGTGTGTGTGTGTGTGTGTGTGTGTGTGTGTGTAGTGTTTATGTAAGCACATGGGGTGATACAGTTCATTTCATTTCCGGTACCAAGGGCAGGACCCACAGCCTCCTGCAAGCCCTCTGCCACTGAGCTCGTGCTCAGCCCTCGACCATGCATTTTCTTAGCATTTTATCTCCCTGGACACTGGCTGTCCACTTCATTTTCTCCCGCAAGGATGAGGAAATAACAGCAGCCCGGGATGCCCCGCCTTCTCACCCCACCGGCAGCCTTCAGGTACCAGGCTTTGCTCAGCTCACAGCCCCGCCCACGCCTACCGGCTTCCTGCACGGGGCACTCACGTCCTCTGCCCAGCCGAGTCCTTCCTCCTTCCGAATCCCCTCACCTGCCTCTGGGAGATGCTGTCTGGCTCCAAGAATTGAGGGAAACTGCCTCACATGTCTCTCTGAGAGACATCTTCCCCTGGAGGGAGCGGCAGGAGTACCGGCCCCAGAAGAGACAGGCACCCTTGCCTCCGCGGGGCACGCAGGGCCCTTTCCCACGTGGTGCATGTCCCCTCTGGACTAGGGGGGCTGGGCTCCCCAGCCTCCGCCCACTGTGCACCCCCTGGCCAGCCTGGCCCAAGGGGATTAGCGCGCCCACCTGCCTGTGGCCATGAACTCGCAGATGTCACTGGAGGTTGGAGTGGCAACGGAGAGAGCATTTGTGCTGCTTTTCTTTCTAAAACAAAAAAATTATCATGGAAGGAATCTGGAATATGAGTGTATTTTCCTCTAAGATGATTCCACGAGCAATGTTCTGACATACAGTAAATAGCAGTGAGAATCTTTAACTAGATTTTTTCTTTAAGTTCGGATTTAGGGAAAACGGTCCATTTTCTCAAACTGAGTTTCCCAGTCTGGGCTCAGACTTGCACTCTTCCTGCCCCAGCCTGTTAGAGAGCTGGGACCTACCATTCTCCCAAGACAGAGATATGAACAATAAAAGTCACCCATTTTAGGGCTGGCGAGATGGCTCAGCTGCCTAAAGTGCTTGCTTAGACAAATGCAGAGACCGCAGCGCAATCCCTGGCACCACATGCTGTGCCACCCCCACCCCCACGGCAGACTGAGCTGGCCATCATATATATATAAATTTTTTAATTGACCCATTTTAAAGATGTTGACAAATGTGGAACCATTACCACCACCAAGAGATCCCATTGTTCCAGAAAGTTCTCTTGAGCCCCTTTGCAGCCTGTCACTTCTCCTGACCTGGCAATCACTGACCTACTTTCTGTCCCCTCCGCACCCTTCCCAGAAGGTCAGACATTTGCTTGCTCGCAGTTGGAAACGTGTTAAGCTGGTAGCTGGGTCAGCCCCCAGGTGAGCCAGGGTCTAGCAGAGCCCAGAGCCTCGCACTCCCCAGAGGTGGCTGGATCTAGAGTGTGGGACGCTGGATTAAGTGTGTGTGGCCCGAATTTAGCCAGGGATGGGCTTAGCAATCAGGTGGGGGTGGATGTGGGAAGGACTCGCAGGTGTGGCGGGCCGCAAGGCTGGCAGGCGGGTGGGATGAGAGGGAAAGCGGGGCTCGCTTTGCTGCTGGCTGCTGGCTGCACTCTGCTGCCCCACCATGGACTGCTTCTCCCCTGCCGTTCTGCCCTGCTATGGAGCCGGCCGGCTACTGACTGAAACTTCCATGAACCCTGAGCTAAAAATAAAACTTTTCTCCTTTAACTTTGGATGTTGGGTATTTTTTTCTCAGCAATAAGTAAAACAGCTAAGACAGAGTGGCTTGGGTCTTTGTGTAGACCTGCATTTATCCTCTTTGAGTATTTTCCAGACCAACTTTTTTTTTTTTAATTTTTCATCATTCAGGGAGTGGGATGGCGGGGCCCTATGCAAATGGGAGCAGGACTTTCTAGGACCCTGAAGAACCATTTTCAAGATGGGCAGGTCTTATACATCCCTGCCAGTGCCACAGAGAGCCTGGCTTAGCGCCAACAAACAGACAATCCCTGGACAGGAAATACCAAGAGGTGGACCCCAAGCGGGGCGCCTGGAGTCTTTGCCTCCTGCTGGCGAGTGTGAAACGGTGCTGCCCTGTGTGGAACAGCTCAGCGGTTCCTGCAAGTTAAATTGTTCCTGCCCGGCTCTGGAATAACCTAGAGTCTGATAGTAATCTAGATCTAAATACAGATATTATATTTTGCACTTGGAAAGACCTCTGGAGTTCTTTCTTTGCAGTAGGATGCTCATGTGACTCAGGAGTTTCACCTGTGAACGCCACGCAAGAGGACTGAAATGTTGAAACACTTGCGCATGAATGTTCTGCACACCCACAGCGGGTGGCAGCCTACAGTGGAATGTTACGTAGCCACCAAAAGGAACGAGGTGCTGGTGCGCTGGTGTGGATGAGCCTCGGCCGCTATGGGCTCCGTGAAACAAACCAGAAACCACGGCCATGTGCTTCATGGGCCCACGGATGTGGAAAACTCAGAACAGGCCAATCTGGACGGAAAGAAAGCAGGTCAGCGGCTCCAGGGACTAGGAAGGGAGAGGTGTTCACTGCCTCTCCTGCATTCTGTACTTGATGACACTTTTACCTCTAGATGCACTGCAGACCCAGGAGGGGCCCCATGGAGCCTGTGAACTCCTAGGGAGGCTGAGGCTCCCACGTGAGTCCTGATGTGTGAAGCAACCACAAGCCCAGCTCTGGCCTCTGCAGCCTCTGCAGCCCAGAGTGCTGGGCTGGACCCCCATAGTGTCCGAGCCTGCTGAGAGTACACGCACCATGGGTCCTAACCAGTCCTGGGTGCACCTCCCCTCGGCTCGCCTATCCCCGAAAGCCTTGGGTGCTGCCTTCCACCTCCAGTCCCCCACCCAGCAGCTGCTGTGCCTCGCACTGGTCTGGGAGCCCTGTACCAGGGCCTGCGACTGTGGCTCCTCTTCCTGCATGGCAGCCCTCCTCATGCCTGTGTGTCTTCCTGCTTCTGACAGGAAGTGATCCAGGGTCTGCCTTAAGACAGGCGAGCGAGGTATGGCTGTGGTGTGCACTGGGAGGACACGCTCTGGAGCGGGATAGGGGTGCAGCTGCACAGCACGGGCAGGTTAAAGGGGTTTTGCACATTATGAGTATTTTACCTTAATAAAGAAAGTGTCGGGCTGGCAAGATAGCTCAGCAGACTAAAGCGCCTGCTTAGGCAAGCTTAGGCAAGGATGGGGACTGAGGATCGATTCCCAGCACCACATGCTGCACCAGCTCGCCCCCAGGGTGACCGAGCTGGCCAGAGTCCAGGCATGGTGGCTCCTGCCCATCATCCCAGTGGTGGGGAGGCTGAGAGCAGCAGGGTCATCATGAGTCCAAGCTGCCTAGTGTGACCCTGAAACAACCAAATACATCTTTTTTTTAAGTGTTAAAATGCGGCCCCTCCCCAGCTTCCTTAGCACGGCTGCCGTCACTGTCACTAACCTGGGCACTCCTGTGGGTGTGTACCACCACCTCCTGGGCATAGTTTGTGTTTTCCTCATGATGAAGGGGACTCAAAACTGAGTTTGACATAAGGGTTGCAAAAGTGATTCAGAGAGCTCTGACGCATCCTTTGCTCTGTTGTCTCAGCTCTTACAAAGCCACAGAACAATGGTGGAAACCAGGAAATTAATAGATGTATGTGGCAGGCTAATTAGACGGCACATTGGATTTTACCCACTCTCCACACGTTTGTTTTTCTGGTCAAATTTCCTCCGCAGTTCCTTAATTTTTCTTTGCCTCTGACACTTGGCGAGCACTCTTCAGTTACTCTGGAGATGGTCCCTCGAGGCCTGTGTTAAGCAGAGTCTTATGGAGGAGCCCTTGGAGACCAGGCGAAGCCCGTCTCGTCATTCTTCTGCTCAGCAATCTCAGGGTCTCTTGTTGTCCTTTCCTTCAGCAACCATTCCTGCAGCATTTACCAACAATGATTTTCAATTTCTTTATTTGTGCACGAGAATTTACTGTAAAGAAGGGCAGTTTTCTCTTCCATTTTCTTGTTCCTGTCAGCGAGTTGTGCTCCAGCACCACCCTTCTTTACTCAGTTGTTCTAACTGTCCCAGCTTTGGCCCCTGGGGGCCCTGGGGCCCTCTCTGTCACTTCTGAGTGATTCCTTGCTCCTGGATGTGGAGAGCGTTCCCAGGCCTGCTGACATCCCTCCCTGCTCTTCTCTGCTATGTGTTCGTCTCCCTTGGTGCAGCGTCTGATCCGAGGCTCACCGGCCTCGCCTGGCTTAGGATCTCCTTGTCACTCAGTCACGGCATCACCACCATCATCATGAGCTCTGCAGGAAAGTCCGTCAGTTAAGGCTTGTGCTTATTAATCACAAGATCAACTTAACTGAAGTCAGAGAAGCCCAGAGGATTACTAAAGCACACTTCTTGGTGTATCTGAGCGGTCAGGAAAACACGGTCTGGGGCCTTCTCTCTGGCACTGCTCCCCTGCCATGCTTACCGGTGGGCCCTAGGCCTCTTTGTTCTGCCACGCCCTCCCCCCCACGATACTCCTGTCCTGGAGCCAGCTGACCACAGACAGCAAGCCTCAGAAACTGTGACCAAAGCAAAACCCTCCCCCTTGAAGCTGTGGGCAACAGGAAAGCGATCGCGTGGAAAGTTGGTACCAGAGAGGCAGGCTGCTGCTGTGAGCACTCCTGGACATGTCAGCCAGAAGCCTTTGGAACTCGGTCACAGAAGGTGTGTGGAAAAGCTTGGAGGAGGAGACTGGAGTGGAGGAATGCGTCATAGGCTGTAAACATGAGACTCTCTCATTTCAGAAGGGGGCCCTAAGAGCCCTGCTCAAGAAGGGCCGCCGAGAGAGCCCATTCCCTGGGATTCAAGTCACTGCCCTCAGCCGTTTGTGTGCTCAGAGGCCACTGCAGCCATAGTCCAAGGGGGCCCTACGACTGCATCCTGTGACAGTCGACCCTCGTGTTGCCCATGCGATTCTGGTTGTCCTAGCTTGAACAATGAAGAGTCGTGGGCTTAGAGGGGCCTTCGTCCAAATTTCAAAGGAAAATCTGGGAGTGCAGGCAAGGGGCCCTGAGAAATAGGTGGAGGAAGCAGCGGGAATGAAGCCAAAGGCACTGCAGCAGCCCAAGGAAGCTAACAAGGCCAGGAATGTGGATTGCTGGCCAAGGAAATCCATAGGCTATGACTGGAGCCAGTCCAAAGACTGTGTGGGCTGCAACCAGAGAGGCCAGTGGGGTTACGCTGCCCCAGCCCTCTGGAACTCACACCTCACCACCTCGTGCCCCGGATGCTGGACATGGAGGTATAGGATTGAAGGGACCTCCCATTAGATTTCAGACTTTGCTTTGATCCAAGTCTTTTCTCTCCCTCTAATTCTCCCTTTTGGAGGGTAGATGCTTATGTTGTACCACTGTACATTGGGACTGTAAAATTTGGGTTTTTATTTATACAGAGGTTCATAGCTAAGTGTTTGCTTGGAATCTCACAAGAAACTTGGACTATTGAAAAGTACCAGAATTGTAAAGGCTTTAGGGAAATGGATTATGATACTCTCTTCTACACAGCGTAGTTGCAACAAGTTTGGCAGAGTCCTTAACTTATTGTTGTGTCTGTTTGAAGAACAAGTATGTCTTACAGAGATGTGCTCGGACTTTAAGTTGACAAAGGGTTGTTTACGACTTTATCACAATGTGCCAGCTTGATTAGGAAATTAACAAAGGGAATCAGGATGAAGCAATTAAGAGGAGAAGGTGTCCACTGGGTGGATCATGGAGACACCACCTGGGGGTCTGGTCTCAGGCCCCTCCCTCGCTTGCGCTCTCCCCAGCTGTCCTTCCTGGCCCCATGAGCTAAGCATCTTCGCTCCTCCACACCCCTGCACCATGATGTTCCCGCCTTGGAGCCATGGACCAAGCCCGTGGCCACTGTGAGCCAAGCAGAGCTCCTGCTCCTCCTCCTCTGAGTTCTGGGTGCCGCGTCTCGGTGGTGGGGACGCACCTGGCATGAACACCAAGTCTGCAAGTGCTGCTGCTCAGCTTCCAGCTCTTTGTTTCACTTCCTTGAGTAGCTTTAGGAAAGCCAGAGCTTTTGATATTGATGACATCAAATTTATCATCTGTGCTTTCATTTTTTAAAAATATATTCAACACAGGATCTCCAGGGTCTCGCTCCGTAGATCGGACTCATAGCGATCCTCCTGCATTCGGCCTCCCAAGCGCTGGGATTACAGGCGCACACCACCTCGCCCAATCTCCATCGCTGGCTTGGCGCACCCGAGGGGCGGGGCCAGCAGGGCATGCCAGGGACCAAACCCCCGCCATTCCACTCTGCCTAAGCAGGTGCCTTACTCTGCTGAGCCACCTGGCCAGCCTGCAACCGTGCTTTCTAGATCATACCTACACTAAGGGTTCTTCACTTTTTTTTTTTTTTTTTTTTTTTTTTGTCTTTTTGAGACAGGGTCTCGCTATGCAGTTGAGGCTGGTCCTGCGCTCACTTTTGTAGCCCAGGCTGGTCTCGAACTCACACCAATCCTCCTGCCTCAGCCTCCCAAGTGCTGGGATTACAGGCGTGAGCCACCACGCCCGGCTGGGTTCTTCACTTTAGAAAGTGGAATTTCAGGCTTTTTGTCAGTACCTGTTTGCAGCACCGATGGCCACGTTTGCGGGGCTGGGGGTGCATGTCCGCGCCGCGTCTTGACTCCTCTTTGCCCCTTCCCCTCCTGTGGCTGCCTGCTCCCTCCAGCTCTCTTGCTCCCCTCCTCGTGTAAACAGCTCCCTCCTTCCGCACCTCCCGGTTATTCTGCTCTTCAGCTATATCTTGGGTTCCTCATCTAAGATCGCTCTAGCTCACCACCAAAAAGATTGCTGTTTTCTCCTCAAACCTTCACCGACATTTGCATGTGAACAATTCTTAGTAATTTCTGTGTACAGTATAAGCTAACAGCTGAAGTTTGTTTCTGCTGCGTACTGTTGTTTAATTTTCTCTGAAACTTTGTCCCAAGTCAATTGTGTATGTGTAGGACCACTTCTGGGTTTTCTATTCTATTCCATTAACTTACAAGATCTTCCCTGACTTCAAAAAGCACTCTCTAGATTTCTTTAGTTTTATAGAAAATCTTGAAATGAAACAAAGTAATGACAGCCTTCCACTCCAGTTGTTCTTTCTTGAAATCACTTCTCAAGTATTCTTTTTTTTTTTTCTTTTGGTACCAGGGATTGAACTTGGGACCTTGTGCTTGCCGGGCAGGTGCTTTTGCCACTGAGCTCTCTCTGTGGCCCTCTTTAAGATCCTGGAGCTTTTGCATTTCCCTACTACAGATCTCAGAATTTCTACTAAAATGTGCCTGTGGGTGTTTTGGCTGAGACTGTGTTTAATCTATTGGTCAGTTTGGGGAGAGATGCGATTTTTGTCCACACTGAATTTTGGAGCCCGTGTCTTACCCTACATGCAGTACGTAGGTTTCACTGTTCCCAAAGCGTGCTCTGTGTGTTGATTCCACATGCGCCCTGCTAGCTCCAGGGCTGCAGGCTGCACACTCAGTTTCTCTGTCTTCAGCTTACAGCTCTTTTGTAAACGGTTCTTTTAATTTTTGATTATTTGTTGCAGTGCGTTGACAGTGGACTTTGTGTGCTGACCTTGGAGGCTGCGATTGAAGTGCACTCCGCTGCTCTAAGAGCTCTTAGGAAAACCTCTGGGACTTTTCTCCCAGTACATAGCCCTCATTTGTTTGTGTAGATCAAATCACGCGTCTGCTATCGTCTGTGAGATACTTTTACCACTTGAAGAAATCTTTGCAGCATTACAGTGTGGGAAATGAATTAACTTAGCTTTTGCTCATCTCGAAAACTCTACATTCTCTTTTTCTTTTTGGGTTTTCATCAGCTGCAGGCGTCTGAGTGGACAGCGGGCCTTCAGGGAGCCCTTCAGAGCCGTCACTCGGCTGCCCCTGGGCTTAGGGCTTCAGCTGCACGTGCCGAGTGTCTTTGCCTTTGGTTCATTGTTTCCCTTTAATTTTGGCTGGCCGTCCACCGTGGCTGCGCAGACCTTCTGCCCACCCCACAGGCACTTCTGCTGCTCCTCTTCTGGCTACGGTTGCCTGGATTCAAGTGTTGGAGACTGCCTAGTTGCTGGGAGGCTTTGTTCTGCTCTGACTTCCGTCTCACTCCTCTTGTCTTCCTTCTGTTTCAGCTCGAGTTATTTCTATTGCCTCAACCTCAAGGTTAGGGGTGTTTTTTCTCTGCTGTGCTCTGACTCCTGGTAAGCTTACTGAAGGAGTTCGCCGCTCTCATTTTTCACAAACCTGGCATCTCCATTTTGCCTCATTTACATGGCATTCACTCTCCACGAGAACTTCTTTGCTCTTGCATTTTCCCACGCATCCTCTCTCATTTCTTTGATCCCTTTTAAGTAGTTCTGACACCAGGATCATCGCAGGGTCTGGCTCTGGCGACTACTTTCGCTCTTGAGAGTGGGTTGGCTTTTAGAGATTCTGTGCATCTCGTAGTGCATTAGGGAATGTGGGCTCCGACATGTCAAGCGACAGGGGCGACTGATGGGAGGAGAGCCGGCGCCCGGGAGCCTCTCCTGGCAGCGTGCCGGGGTGGAAGCCGGATCTGCCGTTGGGGTGAGTCGGACGCAAAGCCGTCATTGCTGGAGTTGCCTCTGGTGACCTCAGGCTTTGACCTGGAAGGCTGCTTCCATCTCCAGTGTTCGCTGGGGCCCTGGGCTGCTGTAGCTTTCTTCTGTGACCACGCAGCACCCTTGGTCGCCATGTGCCCTGCACACCTGCACCACAGCAAGGGCTCATCTCCATGCTGGCCCCTTTCCAGCAGGCCTGCTGGTTCCTGTTGTGTGGCACCTGCTCTGTGGTAGGGTTTGGCTGTGTCTGAGTCTCACGGATGGGGCGTTCTTAGCATCCCCGCTTCTCCCCGGTGATGCACAAACCCTGCCTTCCCAGAGGTCAGGGCCGCAGGCCGAACACTCGCCAAGCCTCCCACTTAGCCACTGACTTACGCCTTGAAGCAGCGCAAGGTCCTGTGCTTGAGCCGGGTGTCGGCCCTCTTGCAGGGGAGGGGCCTTTTGCTTATACTGCTGCCTGAGAAGCAGAGCGTGTTCCTCAGGCGTCAGGGGCCCCTTCTCTCCATGTGGCTTTTGCTGCATGGTGCAGGGTCACAAAGCAGCCATGGCTTCATGTCTGCGCCCACCTGGCAGGTGCTCTCAGGCTTGCTTCTGGTATTTCCGGTATCTCTTAAATGTGCTTGCTGAAGATTTATAGAAAATCCTGATGGATGCAGATGCCCCTTGGGTCTAGAGCCCCAGAGTCCTGAGCGGCCCTGACAGCTCACCCCACAGTTTATTGAAGACGCCACTGCCAGAGGTCTAGATCTAGGTGTCTGCGTTCAGAAGGCCACATGGGCCCAGCGACTCAGCCTGGGCACTCTCTTCCTCTTCCGGCCTCTAGAGGCCCTGGCTTCTGGAGCAAGGGGCCACTTGCTCTCGTGTCCGTGTCTGTTTCCACATTGCCACCCCACCCACATCTGCACCCTCTGTGAGTTCCATCTGAGGGCACTTACCAAACTTAGAGCCCACATGAGTTATCTGAGGAGAGTCAACAGCTGCATGTAGTCACTCCAAATAAAGTGGATCTGTTGAGGAGGCCACCATTCAACCCCAAGCCCTCATCCTTAGCACCTAAGTAATCATTCAAAAAAATGTGTATTTTTCACTATCTATAGGGATTTAAAGTTTAGAATATCAACAACTGTTGGAAAATACCAGTTCCATGTTATGTCTAAGGTATTTGATATTCAGACAGATAGTGTTGTTAAGCTCAAGTGCCTATGTTATAGGGTAATAATATCGCTAAGCTTCTCTTCTGGAGGGTTAACAACT
The DNA here is from genome assembly GCA_004027025.1 of Myocastor coypus. NCBI lineage: Eukaryota > Metazoa > Chordata > Mammalia > Rodentia > Myocastoridae > Myocastor > Myocastor coypus. Next base: position 53,258 of record PVJA010003151.1, read on the forward strand.
TCAGATGGCAGACCAAAAATTACAGAAAAAGAAGGGCTACAAGGACAGCTAATATTTTGGCCCTAGCCCCTGAAGGTCAGCAAGAACTCCGGACATAAGAGAACCTGCACTGTAACATCTTATAACTCAGTGATGTCCCAAATTTTCTGATCAAGGAGATTATGGGGCTACAGAGGAAAGGTATCAACAATGTATAGTGTGCCTAAGGAGAGTCACCTAGAGAGAAAACATTCTCTCAGGCTTTCACAGAGAGCAAGTTTGTCAAGCAATGGCCATGACTCATCCAGTTGGCTGACACTGGCAAAAGATCTATAGACTGCTGTACATGGTTTCAGGGTAAATCCTGAGGGGATGTAACTGACCTAGTAAGACACAAAAGTTACATTGTTTGTTATATAGGTCTTGCTTTATCTTGATCTTAACCATCCAGCAGGAAAGTCTAACCATGAGGTATAAAGAGGAAAGCCATATTAATAAGCTGAGTTGTAAAAGGTTCAAGTCAACAACTTCTGACATTGCCAGCTCTGTGTATAACCCACTACTACTTTCTTAGTTCATTGAGAGGAAATATTTGTACTAATAGTGTTTAGACAAGATATGTCTGCATCTTGTACTCTGAGTAACTACTGCACAGACAAAAATTTGCAGTCTATTAATGACTGTAACTGTCTCAGTGCTATTTCTTTCTCATTCAAATTAATAAACAAATAAAATTAAATTTAAAAAAAAGAAGTCACTGAAATCAGCAGTGGGTTTTCTGCTGCGTTCATAGCATCTATTCTCTTTTAGTCTTTGCAAAGACACAATCCATTTGTCACAAAGCTCTTCACAGGTCACTGGAATACCGCTCACCTGCAAGCTGGGTAACCTCAGCCCTCTGGGGGACTCGAGGAAAACTCCAACTGTGCAGGATACCTGGCTTCTCCTCGTGGTCACGGCGGGGAGCTGGGCTCACTCGCTCTTTTGCAGCCCAGATGGAAGCAGGTCCCTCCTTGCATGGACACAGCTGCCCAGGAGCCCCGCTCCACTGAGCTGGTGGGGCAGTTTTGGACCCTGTGCAGCCGAGACCCTCTGTGTTTGCTTCTCTCTCAGGGTCTGGTAGGAATGAGGCTGTCTGTTCTCACAGGTGCCATTCCCAGGTTTCCCAGGTGTGACTTCTTGCCCATGTAAAATCTACTCACACAGCATATCCTATCTGTGTGCTACTCTCCTAGGGGACCCTGGGGACAGAGCAGCATGTGTCCCAGCCTGTGCAGCAGTGAGATGGAGGGGCGTAGCAGAGGTCCCTAGGGATTGTAGCTGGGCCACTTCCACCGGCTGCACCAACACTGGACAGTGAATTGAGACTCGGGGGTGACCGCCATAGCCCATTCTTTGCTCAAGTGTCACCTTCTGAGACAGTAACTTAGGTGCCTTATTTAGGGCCCAGGTACCTTCCAGAGCCGCAGGACTATGTCTCACGTCCAGAGCACCCTTGTGCTCTCTGAACCTGACTTCCTGTCATGCTCCTACCTGGAGCAGTGCTGCTCCAGTCCTTGGCGATGCTGCTCCAGCCCCCAGCCAGACCTCTCCCAGCTGCTGCCTCGGGAGCCTCCCTGGCCGCCTCATCCACAGGGCCGTGCCTGGTCCGGGCACACTGGCCCCCGGCACAGGAACCCTGCCAGCCATGGGCCTCAAGCTCAGATGCAGAGCCATGCACCATGATTTAGAGCCCGCAGACCGGCTCACTGGGGTCCAAGAACACAGACGCTGGAGCGATGGCACAGCCACGTCCCCTCAGGAGAGGACGCAGCAGCAGCCCTGCCTGCCCCAGCCCCGTCCCTTGTCCTTCCCAACACGCGTAAGCATGTTTCACAAGGTTGGGCCTCCGCTGCCCTCTCTTCCTCCTCGCTGCAGCCACTTTCCACCTTGCTCTCTCCAGGGAAGGAAGTCAGCAGCCCTGAACCCCAGGGTGCACACTGACCACCACACCTTCCACACTCGGCACCAAGCTCACATCCCACGGCCGTCCCGGGAGGGCTCTGGGGCTGCAGGGTGAAGGAAGTGAGACGACACTTGGATCTGAAGGCCCGAGGGAAGCGGCGGGGACAGCGATCCCCGGGCCGAGACCTAGTTTCACAGGCCGAAGGCCTCACCGTACACCCGAGGCCTCGTCCAGCTCTCCTATGGCTGGGAAAGGGTCACGATGTGTGCTTCCCAGGGACTGCACCTCAATGTCCCAAAACATCTGAACCCAATGTAAAAGCGTCAGACAGGACTGTGGGCCTCGGGGCCTGGCCTGCATTCAGATCCCCGGTCTGTGACAGATGCCCCGAGCTGAGACCTTGGGTGAGCAGCTCCTTCTATAAACAGGTGGCAGTGGTTCCACAGGTGGCCCGCTAGCAGTCTCTGGAGCCCTAGATGCTGGTGCCCGTGCCAGCGCGTGAGTAGGTGTCGGTGTCAGTGCCGGGGCCGGGGCCGGGGCCGGGGCCGGGGCCAGGGCCGGGACCGGGGCTGGGGCCGGCCATTCTTGTTTCTGTTCTCCTTCGTCCTGCTCCAAGTTTCCCAGGCAGTACTCAGGTCCTCATCTCCTTCTTCCCAGGGAACCCAGGATGGCTCAAGGCAGACAGTGTCCTTTCTACCATCCCTGTCCTTGGAAAAGCACTGCTGTCCCCTGACTTAGGATCAGGGGTCCATGGGCTGACCCCTGGTATCTGCAACCGTGCAGCATGAGGTGGCAAAAGGGACTGTAAGTGTGACTAACGTCGGGCCTTGAGGAGAAGTCACCACCCTGGGATGTCCGGTTGGGCCCAGTGAAATCACGAGGGTCCTTGCCATCGGAAGGCCAAAGGACAGGGTCAGCAAGATGGAAACAGGAAGAAGGGCTGTGGCCATGACACAGGGGACACAGGTGGACTCCCAACCAGACAGGCCAGGAGACAGTGCTCCTGCCACCCTGCAAGGAGCCGACACTGCGGTTCCCTTCCGCGCCGCGCACAGAGGCTGCACCGCTCTGCATCTCTGAGCTCGCCGTCTCTGGAAGCAGCAGGCCGCCAGGCTCCCTCTGACGTGGGCCAGGCTCTGCAGGTTTCTTTGGGCTCTCTGCTTCTCTGGCTGAAGCCTGGTCCACAGAGCCCACTGCCTCCGGGTTTGCTTAATTGCTTGTTCTGAGTAATTGCTGTATTTGTACAGTTTTCTTTCCAAGCCTTTCCAGAGTTCTGGGCCTGCGGAAAGCTGACCGAAGGTGACAACAGTTCTGATGGATGTGTGGAGAAACGTCTTCACGACCAAGAATTGTTCTCTCACCCACAAAACTCACCCCCAAAGACATGCTGGGCTGAGAGCAGAGCCTTAGTGCTTCCTGTCTGCCCCGGCCTGTTGCCTCCAGGGCTGTGGTGAGGTAGGGGCTGGTTACAAGGCTATCTTAGGGCCCAGGGTAGGGAGCTGTGACATTCCTGCCACAGAGAAATCCAGCTAGGTGACTGCTAATTTGAGAATGGCTCTGAGAGGCTCCAGCTCTGACCCTTGGAGCGAGCTGTCTGGAGTGAACGGTACAGAATAAACTCCCTACCTTGGGAGCAGCTGGAAGCTCCCTTAGCATCACAGTGGGGACCAAGGAGGCACAGAGGACGAGACCTCCCATGCCCTACTCCAGAGAGAAAGGCCCGTGAAGGCCCGTGGGTGCTCCTACTTCAGACGGACAGCACAAGCTTCCTGGGGTCCAGAGGGCTCGCCGCCAGGGTGCCTTGCGGCTGCTGGAGCCCTGGCTCTGGGGAACAGAGTAGCACGCAGAGGTAAGCTTTTGGGTTCGCAAGCTGTCCCCATTCTAGGTAGTGGACGACTCAGGTGCTCCAGCTTATCTTTGAGGACAGTGCAGAACCCCACTGAGGCCCCACCTGGGAGGAGCTTCTCCCCCAGCTTAGAGAATGCTTGACAGCTTGGGGTCACTTATCAAATCAGGACGGCTCCTTCCTGGGACAGTGGGCACCCCCAGAGGCAACAGTGACTGGTTTTGTTTGGCTGAGTCCTTGGGATGCACCGGAGCAGAGCCAGGTAAGCAGGAAGCGCCCAGTAAGTGCCCGGTGTGGTCTTCAGGACGATGACCGTGACGACACACTGGTGACGCAAGGGATGTACAACAGTCTCCTCGAGGTGACCGGAAGCTCCCCGAGGTGAGCCCTGCATACACGTGTACCGCACATGCTTATTTTCAGGCCTGAACAAAAGGGACCAAGAGGCACACCCAGGTGCCCCCTGAACCTCCCGTGACTCAGAGTGGGGCCCGACACACGCTCCTCGTGATGCCTGCAGGACAGGGTAATCGCACATGTTCCTGGAAAGCTGGAGATGGGGACTCACCAACGTCCCTGCACCATGAGCCACCGTGTGTATACGGGTGTTGTTACCAAGGCACCCATGTATCTTCCCACCGAAGCTGAGGTGAAATTACAGCCGTGCTCTAATGAGATCACTCTTTCCACTTTGGATGGCTCAAGATGCTCCAGAAACACCCTCATCTCCCTGAGGGGCTAACGAGAGAGGCAGACGGCAGGTGGGGCCAACCCAAGGTGCCCACTGCCCGAGGCCTCCCTGCTGCGGAAGAACTGGCCACAAACGCAATGCCTGCTTGGCAGAAGTCTGGAACCCAGGAAATAAAACAGGCTTGGGGGGAGGTCGGCTGACCAAGAGGCTCTCACGGCCTGTCCGTCGGTCAGCATGCACTTGGGGAAGGGCAGCCCAACTGGCCGAGACCTCACTCTGAAAGGCTCCAGGGATGGAACCACTTTCCTGGTCCCACACACACAATGTGAGCTGGAATCAGGTGAGACCCAAGACTCCAGACTGCCCGGCTCCTTCCATAATTCACATGGAAAAAAATATGTAGGCAGGTATATGTGTTTGAGGGGGGAGAGATAGCTGGAGAGATAGCTCAGTAGAATATGCACTTGCCTGGCAAGCTGAAGGGCCTGAGTTCAATCCCCAATTCTGAAAAAAAAAAAAAAAAAAAAGCAAGGTATATGTGTTTGAGCCTGTCTGCACTGCCCTCCGCCCCTCCGGCCTTGTGTCTCAGGACACTAACACTGGCCTTGCAAGTGCCCCGCCCCTCACTTCCTCTGCTGCACTCTTGTGCTCTCCCTCTCTCTCTGGGTCCATCTGTCCTGGAGGACACGTCTGTCACACAGACCTGGGACATAGGAGACTTGTGTCCTCAGAAGGGCCTCCAGCACCCCGCAGCAGTCCGCAGGTTTATGCTCGCAGGTGACCCAGGGGACGAAGTGAGCCCAGAGTCGCAGGAGGAAGGGCTGAGGCATGGGCCGTTTTGCTCGTGGTGACCCCAGGAAAGCTGGCTTAGTGCATGGTTCACAGTCTGCGTTCTGTCTGCAGGACCCTGAGGCCGCCTGCCATTCCCAGCCATGGTGGCCCAGCTCAGACTGCTTCTCAGCTGCTGTGGAGGCCGGGCCCTGCCTTGCTCACAGCCTCCTACTCTCTGGTCTCCATTTCTGCATCCACAAGCAACCCAGAGGCCGTAATCACCCGGACTACTGAGATAAGCGATTTCCATCTGAATATTTGGAGCTAGGAGTAAAAAATACCTCTGAGGAAGTGGAACACCATAAGGAAACAAATAAGCAAACCAAAGGGGCAGAGTGCCTCCCGACAGCCTGGGACAGACCCCCCAAGGGCGCCTGCCCAGCCCTGGCAGATGGCTGTGTCACCATGACACTCGGTCCGTTAAGCCCCAGATGTGACTTTGTGGTCCTTCTGTACCCACTGACTTCACCAGGAGCCATGCTCCCGGTCTGACTCCTGTCACTTGATCTCAAGGTGGCGACACTGCCTGGGCTCGCTCCGTCTGTCCCCGCCCGTATGCAGCCTTCTCCCAAGTTCACCTAGCTCCTGGAACCAAGGGACCACGGAGGCCTCTGGGTCACCTTTTTCTGCAGGGAAATGCCATCTACCCAGAGAAGGTGGTGACCCTGAAGCGGGCCTGGAAGTGGCCAGAAAGATATGAAGGGAGGTGCTTCATTTTAGCACTGTGTTGCTGTCCGGAAGCCTCCTCCAAAGCAGAGAGCAGGTCACCCGGCTCAGGAGGCAGTGTCGGCTGCTTTGCGCAGTGCCTACCAGTCCAGAGCTCACACTGAGCATCTACTCACTGAAGGCCCCAGAGGGAGGGGCTGGCTCTGGACTCCACCAGGATGGGGGCTGCATCACCCACGTGCAAGGAGGAGATGAGGAGAAGAAGGGCCGGGGGAGGGGGCAAGGGAGAAGGGGAGGAGGGGGAGGGGGAAACGTGCTGACCTGGCCTGCAGCTGGCCTACAACGCTTGCCAAGGACGGGCTGTAACCTCGAGAGATCCCGAACCCTAGAGCAGGAGGGCTGGGAGAAGCCAGGCTGGGCTCTGCTGGCTCATCCACCCTCTGCCCAGCTCCTGGGCACAGCGTCTTTCAGGGAGACACAGAGGAGGAAGAGGAGGCAGCAGGAGCCAGAGCCAGCTGGCGAGACGGAGGCAGAGCTGGCCGCCCCGGGAGCCGAGAGCTGCTCAGAGCTTGGAGGATCCAGGCTGCCTGCTTCCTCAGGGCAGCGAGTGGGGGTGGAGGCCCCTCGGCCCAGGCCCTGCGCTCCTGCTCAGGGGACCCCGGATTGTGTAGAAGACCCTGGAAGCACTCGAGCAGCTGGCCAGCGCATCCCCTTACATCAGCGGGCCCCTCAGCACTGAGTGGCTAAGGGCCACGACGTACCATGAGAAGAGAAGAGGGCAGCCAGTGAAGGGAGCGCCAAGACATCCTGGGGTCGGCGGGAGGGGTGCGCGTCCGACCTCAGCGAGCACCTCATCCACTTGGGGAGAGCAGAGAGAACCGCACACAAGACAGCTCTGGAGACCCCCCTCAGGGGACGTTGCTGGCCCTGCAGAGGGCACTGAGCGTGCCTGGCTCTGGAGCAGCCAGGGCGCTGGCCTGGTCCCCCACGGAGGCCAGGGTGTCACGTAGGGAAGCCCAGGAGTGATTAGGATGTGGGACAGGGTCCTGCTGTGGAAGTGTGAGCCAGGGATTTTGAGCTTCCCGGCTTGAGGTTTTCAAAGAGGAATTTTTTTTTTTTTTTTTTGTACAGGGTCTTACTACTGACTCATAGTGATCCTCCTGCTTTGGTGATAGTGACCCAAGAACTTAGACAAAGAGAGGCTGCAGATAGGAAATGGCCTGGAGTGCACTGTGCCAGCTGGGGGTGGTGAGAGCCATGGCCCAGATCAGTCTGGAGGCCCAGGAAAGAAGCCAGTGGGCAGCAGCAAGGAGGTGGAAGGCCAGGCTGGCTCCGCTCCTCCGCCCTCCCATTGCAGACCTACGTCTCGGCAAACTCCTACATTCTGGTATTTACTTATGATTTATTTGGGGACGGGGTTTCACTCTGTGTGTAGGCTGGTCTTGAACTCACTGTGAGGCCCAGGCTAGCCTCAAACTCAGGGTGATCCTCCTGCCTCAGCCACCCAGGGCATTCCAGTCTTTCAAGCAGGGATCTGCTCTCTTCCCACCGTGCCGAGGTTCTGAGGACTTTAGAAGCAGGTGCAAGCGAAAGGCCCAACGCAGTGGCCAGCACATGCCCCAGATGACCCGGCAGTGGTGGTCATACGTCAGGACTTGGGCATCTTGGGGGCCTGGTGACAGCTGAGACACAAGTGAGGCTCACCGAAGCCAGGGCTGGGGCAGGGACAGACTCATCACCAGGCTGAAGACGTGGTGGTGAGTCTGCCGGGTGCCACAGACTTACCCTGTCCCCGTCACTCCCCAGGCCCCCCAAAGCCGCCTGCAGGCCTTTCTGCTCTGTCTCGCACAGTGCGCCTGGAGCCGTGGGCCAGCTGTCCCCGTCCCCGCTCAGGAGGCACACACAAGACGTGGCCTTCGGATCCGGGAGGCTGCAACCCTCCTGCTGACTCTCCCAGCTCAGCACAACCAGGGCGGAGACTCAGAGAGGCAGATGGGCCCCTGGGATGTGAGATGCCAAAGAGCCCCAATGACAGCAGGAGCAATGCCATCCCTGGCTCACCTGGCAGCGTGGGACCCCAAGTCGCCTTGCTCGAATCAAAAGCATTTTGAAGACAGGGTCGTCAAGACCATTTGCAGACTTCAATGTAAGCTCAAAAAGCTTTAAAGTCCTCTCCCCCACCTCTGTCTACCTCCGTGGGCTTCTTTACCACCGGATGTTCAAACACAACCACCATCTCTGAGTTGAAAGTAGAAAGGAGGGACAGAGAGAAAGGGGAAGGCACAGTTAAGAAGGAACGCGGGCCAGGGCGGCGCGGCCTCCTCGGCTAGGAAGCAGCAGCGTGGTCAGAAGGGCCCCCTCGGCACTGAGGCTGGGGAGCCTGGGCTCCAGTGAGAGCAGAAATAGAAACACATTTGCTCGTTCGGCTTTGAGCGCGGGCCAGTCAGCATGTCCAGGGCTTCCTCAGCGCCTGTGCGTCATGAGCTTCGTGTCTCGATGTTTCCCTCCACCCTGAATGCAGAAATATTTGAGAAGCTTCAACAGATGTGGTTCTATTTCTGCTTCTCTTTGTTATTTAAATTAGGAAAGAAAGCAGAACTTTAGGGAACTGGTTTTAATTAGCAAACGAAATAACAACATGGTACACTCACAGAGCCGGGGGCCTGAAATTGATTTGCTAATAGGAATTTGTTAATCCTTTCAACGTTTCCTCAGATATGGTTGTGGAAAATGTTACTCTGCTTTTCAGGGCAGAAGCGGGCCCTGCGAGAGCTGAGTGGCCGCCTATTAAAGAACACCCTTCGCAAGGCAGCCACGGACACCCCTTGTGAGCATCGCTTAGAATGAAAACCAGGGCGAGGCTGCATCTGCACAAGCCACCCGCGCCGGATGTGGCTTAAGTTCTGGTTGTGACTTCCAAAAGCTTCAAAATACACCAGTGTCTCCTTCACCAAAGCGCCCCTGTGGATCATGCGTGGATCACAGCCTCCCACCGCATGTGAAGGGCTGTGTCAAGAAAGGTGGCCTTGGCCCGGCTCCTAGGCCTTCAGGATGGAGCTTCGACAACACAAGCCATGAGCCGGCAAGTGAGGGGAGGAGGGGCGGTTCCAGGGCCTGGCTGGGAGCGGGTGTGCATGTTCCTGTCCTCCTGAATGACGGGGACTGGGACACTGAATGATGGCCTCGAAAGACATGTCCACATCACATGGATCCATACCCAGAACCCGTGAGTATGACCTCATGGAACGCGGTATCTTTGCAGATGTATTAAATTAGGGACCTCAAGATAGACTATCCTTGGTTACCCAGGTGGGATGCAACTCCGATGACAAACGTCCCAGCAAGAACAAAAGGGAGAAGCCAGAGACGTCCAGATGGAGGACCTAGAATATTAGCATCGCGGCCAGCAGAGCCCAGGCTTGCTGAGTCTTACGCCCCAGAATTTGGCTCCCGGACACCCAGCCAGAAAAGCTGAGCTTCCGAACTCTTCCTGGGCACACGTGACCTGCAGGCCCTTTTCCAATGCCCCGTAAAGGTGGGCTGAAATCTTGCAGGTCACACTTACGCGTGTGATATGAGTGCATATCACATCTCTGGCTTGGCTATTCTATCTTTAAGCCCCGTGGGCTTCAACAGACGTAGGGGATCTGGCAGCTAAAGTGGCTTAGGGGCGAGAAGCGGTTTCCCAGGACCCCATGCAGCCCTTCTAGGCTCTCCCACAGGACCACCTCAGTAGCGGGAGGCAGAGCTTGTGCCCAACACAACTGTCAGGCACCTCATGCTAGAAGACCCGGGTCCCACAGTGGGGAGTCAGTGGGCAAGGCGGGACTCACCTGTTCTGAATGGCGGGAGTTCTGGAGGCTCAGTGCGTACCTGCAGTGATCACTGGAAGGCATTTCTGGATTAGGTGCAGCTTGTAACATAGGCTAGGAGGACAAAGTCAGACGTATGCCATATAAGAAGCCCACTTGGTGTTTAAAAATAAGCAGAAGATCTAAATTAAATGATGCTTGCAAAATACGATCGATAGATTTTTTTAAAATCCTCCACAGATAGGCAAACGCAAAAAGTAGCAAGCCCAAAGCCAGCAGCAGCAATCGGCCACCCTGACCCTGGAAGAAAAGACGAAGAGGGTTGCTGGAAACCGCATTCAAAGACCCCACGTTCGTGTCGTTAGAGTCTCAGAGAAATAAAGGAAGTTCCCAAAAGAAAGTCCAGAGAAACGATAGCTAGAAATGTCCTATGTTCGGCAAAAGACATAAAGCAAACAAACTGAGTGAGCCCAAAATAGGCTAAACTCAAAGAACCCCATGCAAAACACATAACCAAACTCCAGGGATCGAAAGACAAAGCAAAACCCTAGAAATCAGGACAGCAAACCAGGCCTTGCCGAGGGGCATGTAGGTTGAGAGACGCCAGCACCTGGACGAACGCAGAGGCTGGGGGGCAGGGGGACCACCTTGCTGACGCTGTATGAGGTCCAGCGCTGAACGCCCACTGGCAACCTGTCCTGTAGAAGTGGAACTACATGTAAATGTGCCTAGGTGAAGGGGCGGGTCTACTGTACAGGAAAGGGTAAAGCTCCCCAACAAAGGAGAAAGAGCACCCCACATACCCATCAGGAAGGTGGAGAGCGCACAGGGCGAAAATACAGTCGCTGCTGCTGCTTTGCAGCCTTGAGCCTCCCTGTGGCCATGGGGCCCTCTGGAGGGCACGCAGCAGGGACAGAAGTGATGTTCAGGGAACCCAGGTGGCAGCCACAGTCTCACACCCCGATGTCCAGCTGTGTCATCCACTATTCCTCTACCCTGAAAGGGTACCCAGGATAAAAATAAGCCGTCTTGGTTTGCAGTTGAGTCCTGCTGCTCTGACAGCCTGAGACTTCTAGGAAGGAGAGTGCCGCTACGTTAATTCCACCGTCTCCAGGACTGTGGCATTTCTGATGTCAGGTAGCACTCCCTGGCAGACAGAGAGGGGGACTGTGAAGAAGGGTGGGGAGCCACGCCGGCACTGCTGACTGGGGCCCCTTTGAGCCTAGCTGGGAAGTCTGCGTGAGGGTCCCACCTTGGGGCTGCCCCCCCATCAGTGATCCTGGTACCCTGGGCCAGAGGGGCTGAGAGCATGTTGTTGGAACAAGGGAGTGGGCAGGTTTGTGCCACCAGTGTGACTCCTGGACAAGGAGGGTACAGGTTGGTCCCAGTTGACACCTCCAGGGAGCCTTTTGCCTCTCACTCAGAGGCAGCTCCCCAAGGGTTGGGCCACAGGCCCTGCCGGTGCTGCCTGGCTGTAGCGGGGTGCTTGGGGAAGCCCACATATGGATGAGCACCTCCAGAGGGTGTATTCAGAGTACACACACGGCTCTGTGGGGCTTCAAAGTCCCAGCCACAGGGGTGGAACATAAATACAGCTACAACCACTGAGCCCCTGCACACAACACCACACACACACACACACACACAAAACACCACAAGGCTCCTCCTCCTCCCTAGCCACTGAAAGACCCTTCCAACAGAGGCCACCGCCCTACCAAGCACGCCCTACTGCGGTGTCCCCCAGAGGCCGTTCCCTTCGCTCCCTTTGGAGTCTTTCAGATGAGAGCGCGCTTAGGAGAGCCAGGGCAATGGGCAGCCGCTGCTCAGAGATGCCGGAAATGCAAGATCACATGAGCTGGCACCACTGTGGCTGAGGAGCAAGCGGGCCCAGAGTCGGAGCCAGAGGTGCGCCCTGGCGTGGGATCTGCTGACCCCGGCCACCACATGTGGATGGAGGGCCAGGCTCCCTTTTGATCCTCCAGAGGCACCAATTCATCTCTCGGAAACCTGAAGCTAGCCGTTGACTTGTTCGCCCTCAGGTTTTTCCTTCTGGGTTCCAGCAGGAGGGAAGCTAACGCAGGTCCACGGTGCGTCCCCAGGATTGGCACCTCACGTTATCGTCTCCCACCAAATGCCTTGAAAGATGCTGCCAGAGGCCCGCAGCTTGACCCCCTCTGGGTGCCACCCACTCCACGTTAGGAGGCCCCCTGGCAGCACCACTTAACGGGATCCTTCAAATGAAGTGGCCATCTCAGTGTTCTCCGCACCATCTCTTCAGGGGTCCAAGCAGTACCATGGATGGACCAGGCCTGTTTAAAACTCCTGGAGGAAGCTGATACGGTTGTTTTGAGCATAAAAAGCTCTCCTGGGTTCTTAAAACAACAAAATTAACTTTAAATCTTACAACGTATTAGGTAACCTGTGGCCTCTCTGGTGTTCTAATGCCATTTTGAAGAGGCGGCACTTGCTTCTGAGGAGGAGAAGCGGGCCCTCAGCTAGGTCGCAAGCACCCTAACTTCACACTGACCAGCTCCACCACGTACTGCCACCTTGGTGCTCAGAGCGTGTACCACCTTCTTTGTTATCGTGTGAAATCATTTTTATCCTGCTGTTACTAACGGCAGGTCCCAAGGCAGGTGAAGGGCTCCTGAGAGAACAACTCGTGGTGGGTGCTCTTGCTTGTGGTCACCCGCAGCACGACTGGCGGGCCCTCTGCCCACGCAGGGATGGCCAGACTCAGGGCTTCCCATCCTTAGTTAGTCAGCACTCCCAGCCAGCTGGGCTCAGGGAGGCATCGGCTGGGGGAGGGGTCACACAGGGAGGCACACCTCCCCGGCCTGGTTGCTCCTCTCTGACGTGCAGCCCCAGATGGGGGAACTCCTATAAACACCCCTCCACAGGTCTCGGGAGGAAGGCCAGCGTGAGGGGGGTGTCAATTGTGGCAGAGTGGAATTCCTTCGCCCTAACTCAGAGCCACGCCTGGGAGTCCTCACGCTTTAAAGTGGGCCCTGCATGGGTCTCCCAAAGCATCCTGGCCCAGGCCAACTCCATTATCTCTGCTTTTTATCTACCAGTGGAAATAGGAGCCATGCACATGAAATTAACTCCATAAATAAATGCGAGGTCTAATCGCCCGACAGGCCCAGCCCAGGAGCTGGTGAGGACGTCCTCTGGCCCCTTTCCTCTGGGCTGCGGCTGGCTGGCAGGCAGGGTACAGGAGCTCAGCCATCGGGAAGCAGCATAGTGCCTGCACTGACTTTCCTGGTGGGACGATGTTTACTTTGTGCTAATTGGTCCCCTGGGCAGCCTCAGCGTGTGGTCCCAAGTCCCTCGGTGACACCAAGCCCAATGGGGAAAAGAGAGAAAGTGGCAGACGGCTTGGGGCTGGGGGCCGGGCTGAGGATTCTGCTTGTGCTCTTCGGGAACCTTCTCAGCGAGCCACCGTCCCAGCGCGCAGTCACTCGCCGCCCATGCCTGCTCTCCTGCACACCATCCCCAAGCCCCGGAGAGCTGGGGCCGCCTTGCCGTTCATGCCTGCTGGGGACAGCACAGAGCGCCTTGGAGTCAAAGGTTCCCTCCCCGCAGGGAAGCCATCAGTCCAAGCAATCATCCCTCTCTGCTGATAAAGCATCACACGGTGGCTGGAAAGCTTGGGAAACACAACAAACGTCAAGGAGACTACGGAAGTCCCCCACACCCCGCCACTCAGAGGATACCACCCCAGATACCACTCCGCGTCTCCCCACTGACAGTCCTCCGAGCCTCTCCCGCATGCTTTGACACAAGCTGGTGCTTTGACCTAGCGCTGTCACAGGCACATTTTCCAACGTTATTTTAGGAGTCTTGGGAAATTGTTTATACGGGTGGTGCAAGGTTTCATCATCTGACTTTCCGTTATTTGCCTGAAGACAAATGTCTGGTGATGGACGTGGCGGTGATGTGCAGATTTCACTGTTATAAATGAGGCAAACGTCTCCTTGCGTACATCACTGTCTCGTTTCTATTATTTCCTGAAATCGGATGAGTCAAAGGGTGATTCCGGTCAAAGGTGTGGGGCATTTGATCATTTTTAGCCGCTGGCTTCCCAGCGCTTTCCCAAGGCCTCCTCTCAGTGCGAAGCCCTGTCCCGCTGCTGCTGTGAGACGCCCCTGCTTCCGTCCTGACCCGAGCCTGGGAATCCACACTTAACAGAAGCCGCTCCCCGGAGGACTTGGGTCTGCATGCCATGAGTCACACCGAGGAAATCTCTCATCTACTCATAGTTTATTCCCGCCACACGTTGGGCCAGTGTGATGCTTGAATTAACTCATTAATCTTAGTAATGAGGTAGAGAGTGGGTTTTTCCGGATAACCAACCAAGGACACAAATCCATCGACCATGGCTCCCACTCCGGCGCCTTGTGAAGTTAGCGGAATACCTGCCCTCTCCCCACCCGCTCTTCTGCCCAGGCTGTGCATCCTCAGATCAACAGGGACCAGCACAAGGACAGCTGGGCTCACGGATGAGACTGTCACTCTGTGTCTGTCTTCCCTTTATTTCTTGCCTTTCTTCTTGTCTCCTGAAGCTTTAAGGTTTCCCCCTTGCCCTTGGAGGGTTTTGGTTTGCTCTGTTCTGACTTGCCACGAACGACCTTTGCTCTATCGCGTGAAGGACTGAGGGTAGTTTTAAATCAGAGCATTCGGGTTCATCTCCAGGGCTAGAAATCTCAGGCATCCCCCCAGACACCGCTCTTTCCATTTCGCTGCTCTCCGCCGCTCTCCTTCTAGACCTCCTGCGGGAGGATCCTAAGCTTCTTACTTGTTCTTGCTTACCCTCCTGCATATGTTCCCATTCCTGTGCTTTCTGCTGTGTGCTGAAGAATCTTCACATTTTTTTCCCAATGACCTATTTCTCTCTTTAGCTGCATCTTATCTACAACTGGAGCTTTCTGTTTTTAAATTAGGAACTTTCCACATTTTACTCCTGTTTCGTAGCTGCTTGCTCTCGGCCCAGGGAACCTTAGGGTGTGAATGAGTGCATCCTCCTGAGACCCAGGAAGGCAGGCAGGCCGTGGGCCCTGCCGCGTGCAGGAAAGGACTGAGGCAGAGCCTCTCCCCCCTCCAACGCTCTTCTGCTGTCTCAACATTCACAGGGAAGTTTCCTACAGGCGGATCTCCTAGTGCCAGGCCTGGGTGGGAGTTCTTCCACGTAGCCGGTGGATTCTGTGGTCTATGCCAGGTAACCTGTGCTGTGCTGTGGCTGGATCTCCTCAGTAGCCAGCGTCCCCAGCCCTCCAGAGCAGATGGGTGGAGAGCCTGGGGTTTGAATCCCACTCCCTACCATGGGAAGGGCTACCGGCTCCCAGCTGTGACCTGAGGCCAAGGCTCAGATGCCTCTGTCTGCTCCTGAGCTGTGTGGAGCCTGCTAGATTCTCACCTCTGCACTCAGATGCCAGGAGGAATTTAGCTTCTTGCTGCTCGGGTCACCTGCTTCTCTCTTACCTTCGTTCTACATTTCGAGAGGATGCTGTAAAGCTGGGCGTTTGCAGTGTGAATTCTGCTTCCTGCACAGGAATCTCAGCTTCTTGCCTGGGAGCAAATGTCCAGCCTGCAGCCCCAGGGATCCCTTCTCCTTGCCCACAGCTGCCTGTCTGACCCCATCCTGGCCTTGCTTCCCCAAGTGCCAGCCTGACCACCAGGGCCTCCTCTGCTGCGAGGTGATCCGATTCGTCACGGGGAGTCGGTGCCCGTGTGGGGCAGGCCCTGGTCCTTTGCCCCTGCACGGCTGCTGTCCCCACCGCCTTCCCCAGCTCCTGTCTCCGCAGCACACCTCTCTCCCCTCCTGGGCTCACGTATTGCTCTTCCTTCCTGTAGGATGGGAGTAGGAAGAAAGCCTGTCACCAGAGCAGAGGTCAAAGCTTATGGATAACTTGACTTTTCTGAACATGATCAAGTCAAGGGACCTTTGCCACTCGAGAAAGGACAAAAAAGCAGGCCTGCTCCTTCTGAACGCAGAGGTATTGCTGTCTCTCTCCTCATGTATTGTGAAATCTTTGGGGACTTGCATCACAGCAAAGGAGATGGATGTAACTGGGAACAGGGCGGATTTCCAGGGACTCCGATGTAGGGACATCGATAACTGCAGCCCTCGGGATCTCACCCCTCGGTGGCCATCTCCTCTGGCGAGCCACTCCAGCCGTTTGAAGTTGTTTGTGTCGCACTGGGCACGGGAGAAGGAGGCTTGACCACTGCTATCTGTTTGGAGATCAGAGAGAGCAGTCCCAACACTACCTGCGAGCCCGGCCATCCCTTGGTGTAGACAGCATTCCAGAGTGCACTGGCTTCCTGAGGGGGGACACAGGCTCTGCCAAGACCAGCAGGGCCTGAGCTGGGCCGTGGCTGGGGCTGGCTTTCTCACAGCCCGGGGCGGAGCTGTGCAGAGATTGAGCAAATGCTCAGCCTGAGGAGTTTCCACACCCACCCACTGCTGCGAGTTGGGGCTCCTTTTCTGCCAAAACTGCAGGATGAGCACGAAGCAAAACGCTGCTGGGTCCTTGGGGTCCTTGGCTGCTGCAGAGTCCCCTCAGCAGAGTTGAGGACTTGCTGAGCACCTGCTCTGAGCTGGGGGCCTTGAGCTGTGCTGGAAATGGAACTGGACTCTGGTACTGGCCGGGGCTAGGTTCCAGAACCGTCAGACTCCAAAACCAGGCTCCAGCAGCTTACGGCAAGGGATGGGCCACTACCCAGAGCCTACACGTCCTCCGCACACTCTGACGCCGGCACTGGTGGCTCGCCCGGCGGCCCCAGTGCCATCGCATGCCAGTTGCTACACTGCACCATTTAGGGACGGTGCCGCGAGGCTGTCTGTAGATATTCGGCACAGACTCGCGGGGCTTCCTGAATTCTTTAACCCACAATCGTAGACTCTAGGGACATGGAGCCCTCAAATACAGAGAGCCGTGGGCATGTGCTCTTACCCGGTTGCTGGGCCACACAGATCTCTGTCCTGCTTTGCTTAGCCTGTACCGCCATCTCAAAACCGCCCTCACACACAGCTGCCTAACACCCACGCCACACACCGGAAGCTCTCCCTGCAGGGCCAGGACAAAAGGCAGGGGCTCCAGCCTCTGCTGCTCATTCTAGGACAGGGCTGGACTTCCTGGCTAAAAAAAAAATAGGCAACAACAGACAGACAGCCGCGTCAGAAAGGGAGACGTAAAACCCGCTGTGTGCAGAGGACGACCTTGTACGTGGCGGAAGCCTAAAGACTTGAGCAAAGAAACAAAAAATGAAGCAAGGCAAAAAACTGCTCAGGTGAACTTGGAAGGCGTGCGGACACCGCACCTCCCCACAAACGTCGGGCGCTTTTCTCCACACCGACAGCGAACCTTGGGAGGCTGTTGAGAGCAGCGCTAGGCGTCACTGTGGAAGGGAACGGAGGCTCAGGAGCGCGCATGCGCACCACGGGAGAGGCGCTGCTCGCGGGCCATGTGGCCCCTGCCAGGCCCCTGCCTCGGGGCGGCCGCTCTCGCCCCTCTCCTCCGCATCGCTGCCCCTGAAGCCCTGCAGGAGCTGGACTGGTCTGCTGTTACGGTCGCCGCTGGGCGGCTTCTCCGCCACTTGGCTTTCTCCTCTGCGCAGTGAAGCCTCTACGCGTTTGTTGGAGCCCGGCGTCGTCTGCGTGCTCGGCAGGCGCTCCACTGCCGAGCCCTGGTGAGCGATGGAAGTCAGGGGATGTGGAATTTGGTTTCTCCTCTTGTTTCGGTTTACATCGCTTACATTACAAATTTCTCATCTCTCTCTAATGCAAAAGCAACGTGTATCGACTGCGGAAATGCAGAAGAATCCTCAGAGTCTCACCTCCACAAGTGCCACTGCCCGCACCTGGGCCCCTGCCCTCCCCTGCCCTCCCCTGCCCTCTCCTGCTCTCCCCTGGGGGTACACTGGGGACCCAAGACCCCAGTGGACGTCCAAGACTGTGGACAGCGTCACCCCCCAGATATCATCCATGTGCTTCCCATGGGCATCCATGCCCAGGATACTGTTTAATTATGGATCAGGTACAGGAAGATTGGGAACAATGGTAGCAATCAACTGGACCACTCCTCCCCGCCGTGTTGGACACTGCACATGCACCCAGATCAAGAGCTGGGTGCGGGGGTCCCCATGCCTCTATCTCTTCGCAGGACAATGCCGCAGGCACGGTGTGATCAGCCCGGGGCCTCCCCCACGCCAGGCGGAGCTCTGCCACGGCAGCCAGGCTCCCGCAAGCTGCCTTTCCAGCTGTCGCTGCGCTGTTAACATCTTCACACTTTATCAGATCCCTGCTCCCACAGCAGCCCAGTGTGACGTCCGTGCTTGGACACTGCTGGCTTTTACCCTTGGCCCATTTCTGGCTCTCTGCTCCTATAAACAAAGCAGCCATTAGCACCCACCGGCCACATCTGTGCGCACACCGCCCTTTCCTAGGGTCGTGTTTCAGGAGGAGATGACCAGATTAAGTCACATGGCTTTCAAAAAAGCACCAAGTTGCAAGTGAGCATTTGAAACCCAGCATTGTTTCCAAACAGAAAGGACCGACGCAGGTGTCAGGATGCACCAGGCCCAAGGCACAGGGTACAGACAAGAGGCGCCTGGACTCTGAGGGGACCAGAGCTGAGGTCCAGGTGCTGCTGGGAAGGCGTGGCTGGGGCTCTGGCTCTTGTCAGTGTGTCTCCCTCGTTGGGTCTGGGCAGGCACCCAGCTGGCTTCAGGGGGCTCAATACCCCAACACCCCCAGCCCACCCACTGCTGCGGACAGAGCCCTGTGTGGACTCCTGCAGAGAGGCCAAGACCCAGGGGCAGGAGGCCACCCCTAGGGACAGAAGGAGATGCTGAGCCCTGCCTGTCCAGACCTGGGTGTGGGCTCTGCTCCCTCAGCAGCCAGGAGAGCCAATAGAGGGGAGATCGCCTGACTGCCTGTCATGGCCACCAATGCAGTGAGAGCACTGTCCCCACGAACCTGCACCTACAGAGCTCTTCCTGCCATAACTTGTTTTCTACATTTTGATTATGACAACGTTTATACTCGGTGAAATCATTCCTCTGTAGTTGTGACAAACGTGCGCGGCTGTTGGGGCACCAGCTCCCCGGATGCCCGGCAATGCTGCCACCTTCCTGATCCGGGGTCCCCAGCTCTCCTGACCCATAGCCCAGGCAGCCACGGGCAGAAGTTCACCCCAGATAAGCTTCGTTTTGATGCCGTCTGCTTGGCAAGAGCATCTCCTGGCCACGTCTGTGGGTCCACACTGAGTCTGCTCCGACATGGAACACAGGAGGAATTGGTGCACGCCGAGTGCCAGCAGCACTAATTCAGCGTAATCGCTTCAGAAGCCGCCAGGCGCTCGGCCTTCTGCCAATGAGCTGCTCGCAGCCCCTCAGCCCAGGGAGCCCACCCAGGTTGGGCCACCACCGCCTTCCAGAGCCCCAGTGTGCAGTGGAGTTGTGGTTGGAGAACAGGACTGGGACATCAGGAGATGGGGAGGACCAGGCTGGCACAGAGCAGGGCTCCGGCAGAGGAGGGTACTGCTGGAAAAAGAACATGGAGGCGCCCGCAGGGCCTCAAGCAGTGTGGGTGCAGGACCGGCCGGCGGTGTGGGCACCCTGCAGCGATGGGGCTTTGCCTCTCTGTGTCCCCGAAACTCTCTCGTGGTGGGACAGGCTGGGGCTGAGCTGAATGGCAAGCCTGCAACTCTCAAAGCAGGGCCTTGGTTTAAAACGGAGGACTACCTGCCAGGTACCAGGTGTGCCACCCGCGTCCCTGGGCACCAAAGGTCTGTCTCAGGCTACCCTCAGCCAGCCTGAAGGGGTCCCCCAATGCTGCCTCACCTCTCCTCATCGGCAGCTGTAGCAGTGTGCTCTGAGGTCTCCATGCAGGCACTGCCCACAGTCCATGCGGCTTAGCATTGCTAGCCCATCCCACAGGAGAGAAGCCTGAGGCCCAGGAAGGCGCTTTACAGAGCTCACTGCAGGCCGTGAAGAGCCTGGTATGAGCCGAGGCCTGCGAGTTTAACCACCTCACATCCCTGTTCTAGAGCCAGGCATGGGAGGCAGGAAGAAAAGCAGACCGGGAAACACGAATGTGGAGGTCGTTTGTCTACAAAGAGAGGGGCTAACTGGAGCTGTCTAGATCTGTTCAAGAACATCACAGAAATGGCCCGGCTCACACATGGACGCAAGACTTGAATGCAGGGCTTCCAAGATGCCAGCCAGGACTAAGACCTCACTGCCGCGGCCGACCAGGGAAATGCAGCCCAAGGAGACGACGCCTCATCCCCAAGGGTGCCGGTGAGGAACGGCAGCTCCTCGTAAACAGGGGCCAGGGAGATGGATCGGCAGCACACCATCTGCCTGGCAAGCTCAGGGTCAGGAGTGCGCGACCCCCAGAAAACAAGATCATACGCAGACTCACCGTACAATCCAGCAATCCTCCTTCTGGGTAAATAACAGAGAACTGAAGGCAGAAATGGAGCCGGATTCTCGACAACCTCAGTCACAGCAGCACTGATCAGAAGAGCCAGGCGTGGGAACGATCCCCGCATCCGCTCACAGGTGATCGATGGGTCAGTAACGTGTGCTCAACACATGCAATGGAATATTTCTTAGCCTTGAAAAAGAAAGACAAGCAGAACAGGAAGAGAGGCTCTGTGGCTGGGAGGGTCCCGAGGTGGGAGACCCGGAAGGAAGAAAGGGGCGGGGAGGGGTGCGCGTGCTGTGCGTACGCATTGACGCCGCATGCTGCTGCGCGTGCGCATAGTGAGCTGCAAGCATGCTAATAAAAGGAAGGAGTACCTGACCCACCCGCACCTTAAGGACGTTATGCTCAAAGAAGAGAGCTCATCACAAAACAGCAGTCACTATGGCTCCATTCTATGAGGCCCCTGGCATCAAGCCCATAGGGACAGGAACTGGGGAGGGGAGCTTGGTAGTGGCCATGCTAGGTTTAAAGATGAGGGTGCAGGGTGGGGGTGCCGGCTGCACAGTCATGGGCACAGGGACTGGAGCCGTCGGCGTGGTAGAGCTGCCGGCCCCATCCTGAGACTCACAGTGCACAATGAGAGTCTGCCAGGGGCCAAGGGGAAAGGCCGGCAGGGAGCTGCGGACTCCAGGTCGTCTTTGTGAGGAACGGCCTTGTCTTCTCCCGCGCAAGGTCGTTCGCAGAGCACCGCCTTCCCTACCCCCACTAGATGTCTCTGCCCCTAGATGCCGCAGGTGGTTGTGCAGGGACAGCCCATGCACAAAGGAGGAAGAATGGCTGCCTCGAGACCAGGGGCTGGGCCTCTGCGTCCCCCACTGAGCGTCCATCTTCACCCTCTCTGTTCCCAGGAATTATGGCTACACTCAGAGCGCCCTACACCCACACCCTGAGCCGTCCCTCCGAACCTCCACAAGCCACTGTCCAGCTCTGGCCCAAGGCCAGCGCGTGCTCCCTCTGTGTGCTCTGCTCTCAGGCCCCCTCCCAGTGTGCCTGAGTGAGCCTATTCCAGCCCTGCTTCCTCTCCCCGTGCTGAGCACAACCACACCCACTTCCAGTCGCTTTTGTTCTTGATCCTCGGGTTTCTTACTCTCAATGCCGAGAGATGCCCAGGACACTCCATGCTTGCCCTGTCCCTGTGGGCCGGGGGCCTGCATGGTGGAGGCCAGGAATGGTGTCAGGGGCCTGGTGCAGTCTGAGTGACTCTTGGCAGGGCCTCAGGGCCACATGGGTCACACTGCCGTCTCTGCACAGTGGAGCCTGGGTGGGCAGGCAGGAGAGGGGGATCTGGGACACTTGCTGGCTGGCTCCTGACACCTTTCCCTCTGGGGGCTCAGGCTGTGGCCACGTCTCTGTCCTCCACAGACAAGGCCCGGCCTCGTGTGTGCTTGCTGGGTCCTCCAGCCTGTGTGGTGTTATGTGCAGCCATGAGGCTCTGCGTTGTGTGCTGGCTTTCTGAAGAGCCTCTAATCATATTCCACTGCTGCAGATGGGCTTGGCAGGGCTTTGGAGGTTTCCTCCACTTCTTTTTTTAAGTTGCAAATGCTTAAAATTCGGCTGGCCTTTGCGCTCCCAAGGGGAGCCCCCCCAGCGCCAGCCCCCATGTGCCGTTGCCGTGGCAACCTCCCCTTCTCTTTAAAGTCTGGAATGCCGCATTCCAGGAGATCTGCACAGAAAGCCGCTTGATCACAGGCGAAGGCCTGTCTGTCAGCTCCAGCATCCTGTATCAATAAACACACTCTGGGACCCCTTCTCGGCCTCGCTGTAAGAAATCGCACTGTGACACTCGGCTCAGGACACGGGACAGGTCCAGAATGACAGAAGCCCCTGCCAGGTTGAAGCACAGATGCCACTGTGTCAACCCTTGGGTGCCTTTTAAGCTGTCCTCCCAAGGCCAGCAACATGCATTATCACACTCTGGTAAAACTACATGAAGGCCAGAATCAGGCACCAGGCTCCAGAGCCCGGATTTTACATAGCTCCAAAGGGCATTTAAGATGTTGAAGTGCATTTAAGTCCTCAAATAAAGATGTAACTTTAATTAGGTAAAAAACTACATTTCACAAAAATGACCGTTATTTGCAGGGGGAAAATAACCTCTAAGTCCTGTTTACAACTTAATGGCCAACCACTGCAGGAATGATCTCTTTTTTTTGAGTCTATAGGTTCAACCATTTTCACCACGGAACAAGAGTAGGTCAGATTACTGTTGGGGAAAAGATTGCTGTGTGTTTGGTCTCTGATACGATGGATGAAAATAAACAAACACACCACGTTTCTTGGTACAGAGAAATTTCTCTGTCCAAAAAAAAATTTCCCACGAGCAGAGTAACACGCGGAGCTCACGACTGATGTTGTGTTGCAGTCACACGAAATTCCTCTGCCCTGCAGAAGGATGGGCTCTGTGACGGACTCTGTCGGTTACTGAGCAGAGGTTTCTTCTCTGGTCATTTCAAGAGCACACCCGTCGTCGCTCCTTGCTCCTCATGGGGCTCGCCCGCCCCCCTTGCAGCAGTGAGGAGGTGTCAGCACCATCTGAGAGGCGAGGGCCCTGCTGGTGACCCCGAAGGCTCAGCCTGGGCCGTGCAGCAGGCAGGGGCCCCGTCCACCCTGCAGCCCCGTGCAGCAGCTCAGGTGGCTGGCGGCAGTGCACAGAGGGAGATCCACAGGCTCGTGGCCCTGCAGATGCAGGGGCGCCCGGCAGTGTGTGCAGAGGTGCGGGGGGCAGAGGCAGCCAGGTGTGGCTCTGTCATAAATCGTGCACTCGCCTGACAGAATCAAAGGGCGCGCAGCCTACTAATCTACACAGCTCTGGAAAACCACAGCACAGAGCGACAGTGCCCGGGGCTTAAGCAGGGGTCCTGGCATGCAGGGGCCCAGGCCGTGGCCACCAACCCCCCACCAAGTGTCCAGGCCACTCATGTGCGATCCTGAGGCTGTGCGTGGTAGAACCCCCTATAATCCCAGCATTTGGGAGGCTGAGGCAGGAGGATTATTGCACATCCAAGGCCAGCCTGGGCCACACAGGGAGGCCCTCTCGCTGTCTGTACCCACCCAATAAAAAGAGACAGTGGATTTGTATGTTTCATTGTTTAAGCAGTAACCATTGAATATTTTCCCAAATAGCTTCTTTAAGCTTTCCACTTTATTGTTTTCTAATTATACAACACTCTTCCCATTATGTGGCTTAGTAAAGAATACAAAGCCCAATCTTTTAGGAAGCCTTTTTATAAAACAACTTAGTAGGCCAAACAAGTGTACGGTGTAGACACCGGGGACATGTGTTTTAGAGCAATGTTCCACTTTGCAACGTTCCTGCCTGTGTGTCCATGTTGTGCGAAGGTCACATCTTTCATAATTAGGAAACGCAGTCTCAGCTCTAGAAATGTTGAGACAGAGGACACTGTTTCTACTGCCAGAATGTAGATTTATAAAAATGTCTTATAATTTAAGAAAATTGTAGATAGAAAAGGCTTTTGTTCTTTTCCCTTATCTAGAACAAATCCAGGGCAATCCTAAGATAGCCATTTTCACCAAAAATACTGGCATGCTATGCCCCAGTGTCTTTCTGGAAAATGAAACGATTGAGTTTATAACTCTCTTTTGTCTCATAGGAAATCTTTCCAGGAAGCTACAGGCATAATCACCAATATTTCTAACAAAATATAAGAGGCAGGAAGAGCTTGCAATGAAGCCAGAGGTTTGGGCTGCTTTGGTTTTATTTTTAAGGCAAGATAATGAAAATGAAATTATACAGATGTTGACACCAGGTTTGTCGATTTTCTCATGAGTTTTATTTATTTTAAAATTTTCATTTAAGGATTTAGAATACTTAAACTTTACTCAGTTACCACACCAAAAAAAAAAAAAAAAAGCTATATGAGTTAAGCAGTATCTTTCCCTGCCTAGTTTCAAATTACTTTTTATTTTTAATTAAAAAATTTTGAAATTGCTTGGTGAGGCTTTGGTACCTTCTTAGCTGCTACAAAGCAGAAATTCATTTAAGCTTCAATTTAGCAGGCCGTTTGTTTTTTAAGGGTTTAAATAAGTGAAAATTAAAAAGTAATTTAAAGAAAAGAATTCCATTAACTACAAAATGGTCTACATTAAGTTTATTAGAAATTATGGAGCTGCGACCAGAGCACGTTTTCCGTTTTAAAAATTAGTTTCAAAAGACGTAAGCAGAACACCATTTAGGCAGAAAAATTAGACATTTGTTGGGGAAAAAATATCATGCCCCGAGGAACCAAGGGCCTAAAATAAAACACCCTGAAAACCTGGAAGCCTGGTCGGCCGGAGGATTTCTGCGTCCGCTTCCGCCAGGCTGCCTGAGCCCCCATGGAAACGTTTCTCCTATGGCACTTTCATTTTCCCCAAGTAACTTGTTGGAGTTCATAAAAACAGAATAGCGGCTTCGTGTTTCACTGAGGAGGACTGGACTTGGTGTAGCTTTCTCTCGGCTCACTTATTTGCTATTTGAGGAGCTCGTCTGAACTTTAGGTAACCTTCTGGGGTTTTGCCTGCTGGGTTTTGGGGACCTAAAGCCGTAAGGGTCTCGTTGCAGGGCAGGCAGGGTATGGACGCAGCTCCTGTCTCAGTCCCGAACTGCACGGGCTGGGCTGCCTGGGTCTGGAGCTTCTGTGGAGACCCCAGACCAGAAGGGGCCACCTGGGGGCTGCTTGCCTCCCCCTGGAAGGAAAGGGCAGGGCCACAGTTTGCCGAGCTCGAGGATGGCCTCAGGCTGCCGGTGTCTCCTCTGTCATCCCACTTGAGGCAGTGGCCAAAATGGCCCGAGGCTGCTGCACCAGGGACACTTAGGGGTCCACATGTGCCTTGGGATTCAGACTCAGACCAGGGGCCAACAACTGATGCCAGAGATGCTCAAAGTCTCGTCCTCGGCATCCCTGTAACTAACAAGTAAAAGTCTCCCATTGCGAAGGAAATGAGAGGTCAAAAGTCGGTCCTGGAGGCCACTTAGAGAAGCGCAGGGTAACAGAGAGCCAGAGTTGCAAGTTTCTTTTGAAGTTTATTTTATTAGTGCATATTTGTAATGAACACAGTTATAGCCATCCTGGGGAGCAGTTACACCTACATATTACAGCTTGGGTTTTTTAAGCCACCTCCCCTCCCCGAACCCAAGCCCCGATTCTCCAGTCGCCCTTTCCACACCTGCGGATGCTACAAGTTTGGGCACAAATCACACCTAACGATGTTTCCTGAGCAGGGCTCCAGGGTCCTGCCATGGCACATCCCCGCTCCTCCTGCTTCCCCCTCCCTCCTCCTCACCCGTCCTCGCTCCCTGGATCCTTTCTCTACTGGACAGTCTATCCCCGCGTCCCTTTCCGTCCATCTTTCTGCATTTTCTTTGTGCATACTTTGTGTCATGAGAGGCACCACACGACACCCAAGCCCACGCGTCTCACTTGCTACACTGGTCACTGTGTTTCCTGGGGTGCCCACTTTCCTACGGAGCCTCCCTCTATCCTTCTTGCTAGCCGAGTAGCAGTCTGCTGCACACAGACACCAGGCTTTGTTTCCCCAGTCATCTGGGGATGGGCACGCACGTAGCTTCAGGATTTAACTGTCACAGTTGCACGTTGTAACCGCTGGCACTCCAGCACCACTGCAGCTGATGACATGAGCTTTTTGGAGAAGACACCTAGCAGGCGAACCATGGGAGTTTTGTGGGTTTTAGCAGCATTTTAAACACCACAGAGCTGAAAGCACAGTGACATGCGGCTCTGGTGGTCACCCTGGGTCTGGACCTGCCTCCTGGTGGCTGCTTCCCCACACACTCCTCCAAGGGTATCTGTGTCCCACGCCTTGGGTAGCTGCTCACCGCACCATTTTCCGTCTGGAACACCGGCACACTCTCTGTGTTTTCAGATGAATGGGAAAGACGCTGCCTTGCAGGTGGCCTGTGCTTCTGATTCAGACCCCAATTTGAAGCAACAAACGACATCATGCTGCAGCTTGAGCTCCTGTCCAGAGAAGGGAATCTACAGGGACCCTGGCAACAGCTGCTGGCTACCAGAGGGGCCCAGGCTTCCTGGATGCCTGGCTCCCGGGGACACCACCTGTGGTGAAGCCACAGGCTCTGCTGGGGAGCCATGCACGGTGGGGCTCCACACCCGAAACCCAGGGGCAGGGGCTGGCTGCCAGGGCATGGTGGAACCAAATGTACTGTGCCAACCACCCACTGTCCGGTGTGGTTGCAGGGCAGCGAGACAGCCTCTGTGCATGTGACGGAACGGCCCTCTGCCTGACCCGTGCTGTAACACAGGTGGGAGCACTGTTCTCAGGGACCGAGCCAAGCACGGAGATGGACCAGAGGGCGGGCGCCAGGCAGGGCCGCAAGAGTCACTGCTGAGGGGGACAGAGTTTCCCTGTGGGAAAGTGGGCAGGTCCTCAGGTGGACGGTGGTGTTGACAGTGTGCCCAGTGCACCGGGGAAGAACGCTCTGAAGTGGGAATGTGCTGGTAGACTCCATGGCAGACGTATTTTACCAGAATAAAGTATAAGCGACATTCTTAACCCTAAACTAAATAACAAGGAAACCCCACGGGCTGTCTCCTGAGCCTACAGAGCAGCCTCCCCAGCCCTGTGAGGAGGAGTAGCGCACAGAGAGGCGCGGGCTGAGGGCCTGCATTTGCAGCCCGGCTGGGGACACTCGGGCCTCCCACCAGGCTCTGACCCTGCACCATGGCAAGAGAGAGACAGTCCCTGCTCCCAAAGATGGGGCACTGCCACGCGGTGGCACACAGATGGTAGGGTCGCCCAGAGCTCAGCTCGGGGGCTCCCGTGTGGCCCTGGTCTCTTCGCCCGGTGTCCATCCGATTGCCAGGACCACTTACAAGGGCATGTGACAGAGCTCTGCGACCTGAACCAGGTCCCCACCTCCCCACATCCCAGTCTGCCCTAATTTTTACAAAAAAGAGACTTGACCAAGATCACCTCGGAGATTCTTTGCAGCTTGGACATCTTGTAATTTTGGAATCATTCAAATTTGTAGTTCTGAAATTAAAAAAAAAAAAAGCCAGCAGCACCAACGTCCACAGTATCTCCCCAGGAGGGGGCGAGCACGCTGCCCGCCGTGGTAGCAGAGCGAGCACACTGCGGGAAGCGGCATCTGCGCTGGTTTTCCTAATGGAGAACACATTTCCGCCCTGCACCGCTGGGATCCCTCCGCTCCCCTTTGAAGTCTCGCATCTGCTGTGCGACCACAAGAGGGCAATGCGCACAGAGGATCTCTGGCACGCAGGGTCAGCCCTGGGACCTTCCCTTCCGGCTTGCTCTTGCCCAGAGCCGCCTGGGCCTCTCTCTGGGGGCTCAGCGCCTCCCCCCTGTTCTGAGAGCAAAACCAGAATCCGTGAGATCACTGAGTAGTTAGACTCCATTGAAGAATGAAACTGACTGTGAGCTATTTTCGGGTCAGGTATTGATTACACAGCCAAGGAATGTGGGTCCTGAAGCCGGGGACTTAGAAATCAAAGGGGCACCCTGCAGGCTGCAGCCACACCTTGGGGCTGCCTCCTCCAGTGCAGGAGGAGGCTCTGAGGCTCTTCTGGGCAGCAGGTTCATTGCTCAGATCACTTTGCTCACTGCTGACCCAATCAAAGGAGGCCATTACTTTGGTACCAAGGAAAAAAGGGTTTATCTGAAGGTAGAGGAGATGCAGGAGAACTTCACCTGCAGTCACCATCTCTGGGGCTTCCAGGGCTTGATGCCCCTAGCGCAGCCTGCAGGTGATCCCAGAAACCGAGGTGCTGGCGAGCAGATTCTGTTACCAGATTTCAAACACAAAATTTCCACAGTAGAGGAGAAACGTGGAGCAGAGTCTCTGCAGAAAGGCAGTGCACATCTCGGTCTTGGTGGCCCCGGCTTGTGCAGCCAGGGGTTGTGTACCGTGTCCCAGCCACTGTACCCAGTCGGGCGGCACAGCCAGGGCTCTGGCCGACAGTGCTCCTCTGTGTCCCAGGCCAAGACCTGCTGCCCTGGCGCCCGGCCTCCTGAAGCCAAGCTGCTCTGATGTCTGGCCGTCAGGAGAAGCAGCTGTGGGCTGTGGGCTGTGGGGACACCTACACAGTGTCCCCAGGTAGGACACCTTCTATCCACATTGCCGTGGCCCCAGACAGTCACGAGTTAGGTGACACAGAGGCAGCCACAGAGCGTGAGGTTTGTGGTGGGGAGACTCCTGCCTGCTTTCCTTTCTACTTAATTCTGGTTTCCAGATGACTGGTGCGATGCACTTTACCTGCGCATGGTGCTCAACGATAGCTCCCATTTCTGCCTCAGTCTTCCCCACCGTCACTCCTCTCCTCCAGGGATCCCAAACCCTGGAATAGGACCTCGATGAGGCTCAGGGAAGCTTCTGCTGGGCCAGCTTCTGGTACACCTGCAGTGGAGGAGAGGGGTAGGTGCTGCTGAGCGCAGAGACCAGCTCGCTGTGCTCACGTGTCAGCCCAGCCTTATCATAGACACGCCTGGTGTCTGCTGAGTTAGTCAACGAGTTAAACACCTAGAGACCGTGGTGGCAAAGCTACGGCACCTGGGCCACAGGAGGCTGTGCCAAGGAAAGGCTGGAATGTCGCCACCACTACAGCTGTCCAAGGCCAAGCTCTCAATCCTGAAGGGTGTGGTAAGATTGGGTCCAGCAGGTGCCATCACCTCACAGTGACCATGGAGCCAGGCACCTGCCACCTGCATGTAAGCTCAGCACCAGGAGGCTGAGGCAGGAGGATCACAAGTTTGACTCCTGCCTGGGCAACTTAGTGAGACCCTGTCTCAGAGTCAGAAAATAAAAAGGATTGAGTGTATAGATAAACAAATAAAATCAACTACGAGAAGCAAGTGCCCTGTGTAAATGCGTGCAGGAGATTTGATCACGTTGCTTATGCTGTGAGAATCTGTCTCCTTCCACTGCGACTCCACAGATCAACCCCCAGGCCCATATAATTTACCTGCATATAGCACCTACTGAGTGCTTGGTGCTCTCATGGTGTCATGGTTTACATCTAGTTGTCCCCCCAAAAGCCTCATGGAGTCATTGGGCGGAGACTTCTATAGACTGAGACTTGACTCATGAGTCACTGGGATTATGGGTTTTAGTACTGATGGGATTATCCGTCTGAGTAGGGCTGGGACTATGGATGTGGTCTAGGGCAGATATCCTAAAGCAGAGAGTCTGATAGGAATATAAAGAGAGACAGAGAGACAGACTAGAGCTGTTGCTCTGCTGCTGTGTTTGGTTGGCTACCTCTGTCACCATTTTGTTGCTGTTCTACCACCATGAACTGGATGCTCTCTGCTCTGTTCTGAAACTTCCACAAACTGTGAGCTAATAAATGTTTCCTTCCTTCATTCTGAGTGTTGGGTATTTGTCCCAACAACGAGTAAAAAGTAACTAAGACACATGGGCACTGTGCCTGAGGAGAGAGACCTAGCCAGGTGTGGTGGCGACAGCCTGTGATCCCAGCACTTGGGAGGCTGAGGCAGGAGAACTGCCACGAGTTAGAATCCATCTTTGGCTGCGTAGTGAGTTCCAGGCCAGCCACAACAAAAACCAAACAAAAGGTAAGAGCCAGACAGATCAAGGGGGCTGAGAAAGTTCAAGCACAGTTGAAGGCCTGGGACTTGTCATCTTCCTTTGGGCCAAGATGGAACTCTAGGGACCAACTCTACCCTTCTTCCTCTTGAGGTAGAAATGAACAAAAGCAGATTCAAAACCAAGAAACCAGGTGTTGGGATACCGGATCAGGTGCCGTCCCCACAGGGTGGTCAAGAAGCACAGAGCTCCAGAGCAGCCCCACTGCTGCCCGGGGCTTTTGGGACATGACACATAACGGGGACCCAGGCTGAGCCCCAGGCTCTGGAGCAGAGAAAACAGAGCTGCAGTCAGGGGGAACACAGCAACTGCAGCTTTTAGGGCAGAGCCCAAGGAGAGAGGCCTCCAGAGGCGTGCAGATGTTTACCCCACCTGGCCAGCGGCTGCTTGGGAAGAATCTGCCTAGGACCAAAGACGGAAGCATCTTAAAGGACAAGAGGAGGACATCTCCTGGCACCCACAGGTCTCCCCGCCCCAGGAAATAGGACACCTCCATGGACACCACACCCAGGGCTCCACACTGGCCTCAGTGGTGAGGAGTATGCACGCACGGCCCTCGTGAGGCTCTGCTACTGCCAGCAAATCACTGGCAAGCTCTAAGAGAAACAAGAGACTTAGTTCATCCCAGAACAAAGCTCAAGAATATTTGCAGGAAGATAAAGGGCCTAGCACCCACCAGGGTGACGTTCACAGTGTCTGGCATCCAATCAAAGTCACCAGGCAGGCAAAAGCCAGCAAATGCCCACAAGGAGGAGAAAGATCCTCCCTGAAATGGAGCCAGAGCCCACGCAGAGGTTAGAATGAGCAGACGAAGAAATTAAAAGCTGCCATAACTGCATCCCATGTGTTTGAATGTTAAGCAAAGACATGGAAAGTAGAAACGGGACCAGGTGAACTTCTAGAGATGAAAACTAGGAAGTCTGACATGGAAAACACCCGGGACGGGCTAACAGCATGCTATATGCCACAGGAGGAAACATTCGTGACCTTGACGACATAGCAATAGAGAGTATTCGAGTGGCACGTACGGCAAAGTGAAAGGAACCAGCGAGGTCTGGCAGCAGAGGCCCAAGGCGGGTAATCGGGATCCTCAAAGGAAAAGACAGCGCAGAGTTAGATGCACAATATTAGGTAGAAACACAATATAGTAAGACAATGTATTTGAAGATAGATTTTTAAAATGACATATAACCACCAAAAACTTCCCAGACTTGATGAAAACTGTGAAGTCACCAACCCCAGAAGCTCACTGTCCTCCTCAGTCACGTGGAGCCACAAGGAAACACGGCTGCCAGGCCACAGGGTCAGGGAGGCAGCCACCACGGGGACGAGCGGGAAAACCTTTGATGTGGCGGAGAAAAGCCACCATCTGCCCACAGAGGACTTGCTACGAGCACAAACTTCTCCGAAACGAGGCAGGCAAGAGGACAGCAGCACACGCTCCAACCACGAAGCCCAAAAGCTGTCTACCTTAGCGTTCGCCTCCAAGGATAGAGTCCTCCCAAAATGAGGCAGAAAAGCAAAAGCTGAGTTGTCACCAACAAATTCGCACAGCAAGAAACACTGAAGGAGTCGCGGGTGTGAATGCAGTAAAAAACGGCCTCTAATAAAACTGCACTGCAAAAAATGAGAAAGAAAAAGTGAAAAAGCTGAGGGAGCAGAACCTGAAGAGTTTGTGGTAGGAAGAGCACTGGACCAATGTGCAGCGAGTAGGGAGGTGGAGCACTTTCTGAAGTGGAAGGAATTTACAGGTGCTGACAATACATCGGGAACCTGAAGAAATGCAGATTGTCCAGAGTTCATTGGAGGCCAGCCAAACAGCTCAGCGATTAAAGGGCCTGCAAGCAAGCGCAGCGGCCAGAGTTTGATCTTGCGGTGCCCCTGGAGCATGCTGCGATGGCAGTTGAGACTGGGGGTGGTGGCACCCACCCATAATCCCAGTTCTTGGGAGGCTGTAAACAGGTGGATTGCTATGAGTCTGGTCTGCTAGTGAGACCCTGAACATCCTATAGGCTCTTCTCTAAAAATACAAAAAAGAAAAAAAAAGTTAATTGAAGCATTTCTTAATTTGCAAAAGTCTAGTAAAGAAGGGGCCAGAGAGATAGCTCAGTAGAATAAGCACGTGCCTGGCAAGTGCAAGGTCCTGTGTTCAATGCCTGGTACCACAAAAAAAAAAAAAAAAAAAAAAAAAAAAAAAAAAAAAAAAAAAAAAAAAAATCTGGTAAAGAAAATCTTTATCTGATAGTGAATCTGATGATAGCAGGTCAAAGAAACAGAGATGCTATTGATAAACCTAGAGGTCTTGATCCTGAACGAGCAATTGGCGTCACAGATGGTGGTGGAAAATTGACATTTCTCAAGAAATGGAAAGGCTCAGATGAGGTCAGCTTGGTGCTAGCAAAAGAGGCAAATAGCAAATGTCCTTAAATAGTACCTGCTTCTCACGAAGAGAGACTAACTTGGCCTTCCTGTCCAGAAAATGAAGCTAATAACTTACTATATATATATATATATATATATATATATATATATATATATATATATACATTCTTGGTTTTGATTTACTAGTGTGGGAAAAAACATTCGAATGAAAATCAAGTTTAATGTATCAGTTGTGAAAGTAGTATTTGGGGGAGTTACTGGGTTTTGTTTCTTTTGCATCTTTGGCACTGGTTGCTGTGAACAAATAAATAAAGCTTTTGTAGTTGCTCCCTTTATCAAAAAAAGAGCATTTGGTAGCCTGATACATTTCTGCTGCTTCTCTAAATGTTGGAGAAAGTGTCCATCATAGTCCAAATCAGAACTGACGTTTTACCTCATATGCTTAAGGACCGTTCAGAGATTTTTGTTTGTGTGCATGTAAATAAAATTCTGATGTGTGTGTGTGTGTGTGTGTGTGTGTGTGTGTGTGTGTGTGTGTTTAATTCACCAAAACAAAAACTATGGGTGAAAACCTCATGTTTGAGACATCATCATTCTGAGCAAGCTAAGAAACCACTTCCAGTTAAGTAGAAAGTTTTCCTGAAGCCATAACCTTTTAAGTTAAATAGATGGTCTTATGGTTAATTGCACAGTTTAAAGTAGATATTTTCAAAGCAACCATATCAGAATCTGTATCTGTCTTTAGTCACATAAATGCAATTTACTTCCAAAACTCCCTTCCCAAAAAAGTTCTATCTAGCTGGGCATGGTAGCACATGCCTACAATCCCGGCACTTGGGAGGCTGAAGCAGGAGAATCTCGGGAGTTTCAGACCAGCTTGGGCTACAAAGTGAGTACAAGGCCGGCTGGTTCAGTGAGTATGACGCTGAATCACAAAAGCCAGTCGATTAACAGAGCTGTTTTTTGCTTGATCCCAACCTGTTCCTTACAAGTAGTCTCAACCTTTCCAGTATTCGGGTTACTGTTTTCAGCAGAAGCCAGGAAAGCAACTTTGCAGTAGTCAGAATATTATCCTAATGTTTATTGCTTACCTTATTGGAAATAATGGTGAGCAGTGGTCAATAAACAGTTTTATTTTTATTTTATTTTATTTATTTATTTATTTTATTATTATTATTATTTTTTTATCTTTTTGAGACAGGGTCTCGTTATGCAGTTGAGGCTGGCGTTGAGCTCACTTTTGTAGCCCAGGCTGGTCTCGAACTCGCACTGATCCTCCTGCCTCAGCCTCCCAAGAGCTGGGATTACAGGCGTGTGCCACCATGCCCAGCTAATAAACAGTTTTAGATTCCCTTAAAAAAAAAAAAAGAAAGAAAGAAAGAAAGAAAGAAACATTTAAGGAAATCCATGGGGAGAAAACTCACACCAACTAGAAATATGGATCCTCAAAAGGGAATAGAGAGGACAGAAATGACAACCATGAGGATAAATATATTTTATATACATTAAATATATTTACAAATATACTTATTTATAAAGTTTACTTTATAAATGCTAGTTCCTTTATACCTATTTATAAAAGTTTGCTATATTTATAAAGTTGCTTTATTTTTTTTTTTTTTTTTTTTTTTGTCTTTTTGAGGCAGGGTCTCGCTATGCAGCTGAGGCTGGCCTTGAGCTCACTTTTGTAACCCAGGCTGGTCTCGAACTCACACCAATCCTCCTGCCTCAGCCTCCCGAGTGCTGGGATTACAGGCGTGAGCCACCACGCCCGGCTATAAAGTTGCTTTAGAGAAGCAACTTCACTGAATTTTCCACATAACCAGTCATATATATATATTACTTAAAATGGGCTGTATAAACAAAAATACGAACAGTGTCGGATTTGCAGCCTGTGTTCAGGTGAATGGCAGGCCAGGAGCAAAGAGGTGTAAGCCCTCGCCTGAGAAAGTCTTCGACTACAGCTGAGCATGAAGCAGAGCCACAAAAGCTATTCAATTAATGTGGCTGCGGATTAGAACTGCTAGAACGAACAGGGGGAAACGGAGCCCCGTCAGTGGGAACGTTAGACATAAACTGCTCAGATTCTTCAATTAGAAAGAAGATGGATCAGACTAGAGAAAGAGTGAGTCTGTAAGGCAGGAGGATGGCAAGTTCAAGGCCAGTCTGGGCAACTTAACAATAAACTATCTCACAATAGAAAGGGCCAGGGATGTAGCTCCGCGGCACAACAGCCCTGACCTTGCCAACTGGTATCATGAGAAAATAAAGTAAGTCTATGCTGCAAGCCCACTGGGAGTCTGAAGACACAGATACATTAAACAGCCATGCACAGGAACAGACACGGCATGCCTTCACCAAGCTGCCCCAACCCTGGTGTGGCATCGTGAACATCAGACAAAGCGATTTCAAAGCATGAATTATCAGCAGTCATTTCCTATTATAAAGGGGCATTTTCATCAAAAGGACAAAAATCTTAGCTGTCTTACGAAGCCTCAAGATGCAGGAAGCAAAAGCATACAGACCAGGGAGGAGAAAGACCCCAATCCATGACGTTCAGCGGTCCTAACTGACAGGACGGACAGGGCCAAGGATGAGCCGTGATGGGGAGGTCCCGGGGGGACATGCCAATCAGCCCTGCTCCACTGGACTCTCACATAGCCGTGAAGGAGCATTGTTTTGAAGTATGCGTGACAGGAAGACCTCCTGTCACTGCAAGTTCCAAAACAAGCCCCCAAAACACAGTATAAAGATAAGAATGCAGAAATACCACAAAGATATGCCAGTAAAATCAGCATCTTATATGAAATGCACCAATTCCTTTAAAGGCACAAACCCTTAAAACACTTGAGAATTATTTTGCCAGCAACTAATTCAGCAGGTGTTACAGAGGAAATGCCTCTACGATCACAGAGGCTGGAGCCAGAGGAGCCCCGAGAACCCTGGAGTCCACAGGTTTTCGTTTATTCTCTCTGGAAAGGGAACGTGGACAACACACATTCGGGATTAGCTCCAGAGGAGCTCCCTCTGCAGAATAAGAGCAGCAGGCGGCAGCAACAGGAAGTCTCTACTTGGCCTGAGAATGCTTTGGGATCAAACCTTCCCCACCGTCTTCAGGGGAGACCGAGGTACACG
Organism: Myocastor coypus; assembly: GCA_004027025.1. NCBI lineage: Eukaryota > Metazoa > Chordata > Mammalia > Rodentia > Myocastoridae > Myocastor > Myocastor coypus. The sequence continues at coordinate 88,641 of PVJA010003151.1, forward strand.
CCCGCTGGCCTGCACTGCTGACCCTCGACGGCCAGGGTCTGCTAGGAAAGTACAGAGCTTTGTAGTCGTGAGGGCTCAGAAAAGACACAGCAGCACAGCAGAAGGAGAGAAATGCTTGGGGTGTGGAGAACGGGCGCGCCTTTGGAATCGACTTGCAGCACAAAGTGTCTCCTGTGGTCTCCGTGCAGTTCAGGGAGAGCCGGTCTGTGCCACACAGGCCGACACACCTGTCCTGTTCTGAGCCTTACAGCCCGGAGCAGCTCTCTCTGGCCCCCTGTTCCGGTCCAGCCTTGAATGCTGGCCTCAGCTCTGTCTCCTTCCATAGTGGCCAGGGTGACCTCAGTTGTGGACAGGTCTCAGTGCTGTTGAGCTCCGTGGCCTGCAGTGGCATCCCAGGGCTGGAAGCCCCCTGCTCACCCATCCTGCCCTGTGCTCAGGGCTCCCCAACTCACTCCAAGCCTGGGTCCCCATGCTCTTCTGCACCCTCAGTTCACCTTTCCTCTGAAGACACCCTCTTGCCCCAACCTGGGGAGAGGGCATCTGCTGCCCTGCTATTCTCAGAACCACTCACCCCTCCTAGGTGCTTATGCATTTCCTATCTCGGTCTTCACATGGCCAGGGCTGGCCAGTTTCCTTTGCCCAGTTGTGAGAGACCCCTGCTGAGCCAGTGAGTGAACCCCTCAGCTAGGTAGGTCTGGCACCGTTGGTTTGGCACATGTCTATTCCAATCTCTTCCCATAATTCTCTGATTGTGGGAATTATTCTCAAAGTTCCCCTCCCCTCAGAGGGGACATCCCCATCTTCCAGGATGTCCTCTCATCATCTTCTGCTCTCTGAGATAGCCTTCCCTGCCTTTATTTGCACCAGCAATGGGTGCTCCTGGATTCTCCCGTTGACCTGGAGACGCAGCACCTTGAGCAAGATGCCCAGCTAACCTGACTTCTGAGACACCCTCGGGCCTTTGTCTGGCCATGCCTGGCTTGGTCACTGTGCTGGGAAACTGCCTGATGACACACCGCACCCTGGTGCACCAACGAGTCAGTACACACGCCAAGCCTGGGGCTGGGGGAGGAGGCAGGAGAGGAGGGTGCACGGCTGCCATGGGCACTCACGTGTGTGCTTTTTAACACAAAGGTGCTGTGCGTGTCCCCTCCATGGGCTACGATTTCTCCTGAAACACTCAGGGCCTACTGAGGAATTCCTAGGCACGGACAGCCGGGTGTGGCTCCAGGGCTGTGGCGGGCTGTTTCCAAGGCTGAAGTCAGACTTTGGCAGCCCCGCCCTAGTGGGCGGCGGGCTGAGGTCAGGGGTGAAATTCCTCCTGCCTGTAAGGAGCCTTAATGAAGTGATCGCCCTGTCACCTGAGAAGCCAGCGCGGCTGGGCGCAGGCATGAAGGAGCCACATTATGTGCGCACGGTGGCCAAGCGCGGCTGTCTTCCCGGTGCAAGGTGCGAGGCCATTCATCATGCTGTCTCAGTTGCTCAGGAGAAGGAAGTGGCTCGGGGAAGCCAAAGGCTCTATTTTTAAAACACGTGAAAATCTCCCTCTCCTTAGCCTCTCTTAGCCCTCTAAGAGCCTGGCAATTAGGAGGCCGGAGGAGGTCAGGGCGGAAAACTCACCGGCAAAGCTGCTTGCGGGGGAGCAAGGCCAATTCGGGTGTAGGCTCTGCTGGGGGGTAGGGGACAGCGTCCCAGACCCTGCCCTGAGCCCTGCAGCCTCTGTCCCAACCTGCCCCCTGGGGTGGTGTGGTTCCCTCAAAGCAGGGGAGAGATGGGCAGGGCAGCTCAGGGGGAGGCCAAGTGTGGACCCCACCTGTGTGCCCGACGGCGCGTTGCTCAAGCCTTTACCACGGGACCTCAGTCTGTGACCTTATCTGAAAAGAGGTCTTTGCAGACATCATTAGTGGGAATGAGGTCACTGTAGAGCAGGGTGTGGGTCCTCATCCCGTGGGACAGGTGTCATTAAGACAGTGTGGGCAGGCAGGTGCAGGGAGGCTGTGTGACAGCCATGACTGGGATCCGGTGACTCTCATTCAGGGGTGCAGGAGGCCAAAGCTGGTAGCAAACCTAGAAGCCGGGGCAGGTTGGGGCAGAACTTTGAGGAGGGGCACAGCCAGCTCTGCCTGCTTCCTGGGACTCTGGCCTCCAGAACACCGGCTGATCCTTGTGCTGGAGCCTCATGCTGCACCCAGAGCCCCTTCCGACGTCTCCACCCGGGGCCACTTGATTCATATCCACTCTCCATCCAGCAGTGTCCTGGCATCTGTCTGTCCACAGGGGCCTCTGCGCCTGGCTTCCCTAGGGAATCAAGGCCACCTGGGACATGACACCCTGAGGCAGGACACCACTATGGGCCACATGCCTGTCCCAGGCTGGAGAGGCGCCCTGCAGTGTGAGGGGCCAGCAAGGGTTGGAAGGCTCTGGAAGGCTCTGGAAAGCTCTTGCCTCTCAGCCAGCAGTGCTCAGTTACTTGGCGATCCACAAAGGGCCTCCAGGGAGCAGGCTGGCTCCACCCCACACCCCAGTACTGCCCGGGCTCCTGGACGCAGTTTCCTGCTCCACTACCTCTGTGTCCAGGGACACCTGCTGGGACTGTGCCCTCCCCTCTTCTGGGCTTCACCCCAAAACCGCCGTTCCCTGGCAGTGTCTTCTCATCCTTCATGGTGGGCGGACGACGTCAAAGGCACCAGGCTGCAAGGCGGTGGGCACACAGGACCCATCCGGGAAGAAACGCAAGGGGTCAGAACTGGGGTGGAAGTAACAGGGCTTGCGCTGAAACTAGGCAAGGGTGGCGGAGTGAACCTAACTGTGTTCCGAATGCTGGAGAAAAGAAGGGCTGCAGTAAGCAGAGACACCCAGAATATAAAAATCATGGAAACTGAACTTGCACAAATACAACCAGCAAAGCAGGGATAAAGAAGACGCTGGATGGGTGAAGGGCAAGGAGACCCGCGGATGAAAGAGGCCTGGCAGGCGTCAATCTGCGGGCGCTGGCGCAGGCACCACAGAGGGGCAGGAGCCAGGACAGCAGGGCACCTCCCAGCTGGGTGCCCCGACGGCCTGCCACAGCCAAGACCGAGGCAATGTAGGCAGGAACGCAGCCAGCAGCCTGCGCACCAGGGCCAGCCGGAGGAGCTCTGGCTTCCGGCAGAAGGGAGAGCCGGAAGCAGCGGGTCTTCTGCCGGGGCGCAGGGATTGCACGGGCCTCCCCGCGCCACGGTGCGGACCTCTGCTGTCGCTCCGCTCGCGTCTCGTTTTTCCTGAGCACGCTGGCAGCACACGCTGCCGGCCTTCCTGGGCAGAGCTGCCTCGCACACAGCGCAGCTTCGCTCCAGTTCCCCCTTCCTCCATCTCCTGGTCCCCTTCCCCTGGAGAAAGGCCCATCCGCCCACTTCCTCTGGCCCACCTCTTCCTTTCCTTTTTCTTTATAATTCGGGTTTCTCATCCAGAAGCCCGAGCTGGGGCCAGGCGTGCTCTCTCGCTCCTGAAGCTGGCTGCCCTGGCAGGCGGGGTGGGCGGCCCCACTTCCGGCTCCAGCTGCCACCTGCGAGGGCCCGTGGGGAGCTGTCCTCTTCAGCACTAGCCTTCCGCGGCAGGGCCCTCAGCGCAGATGGGCCAGGGTCCAGCTGGCCCACACCAGGAAAGGAAAGTCCACCTGTATCCTAGTAAGGCCCCTGGCGGCCTTTGAGGCTGGATCCCTGAAACCAAACTCAAGTGAAGCATCTTGCTCAAAGTCGTAGATTTCCTCTTACTTTGTACAGCCTTGGAAGCAAAGTCCAAGTTTGTCACTTGCCGCTCAGGTGACCTCTGACCTCTCGGCTATGAGTCCATCTTCTACCTTGATGGAGAGGCCACAGAGTGCTGACCTGGACAGCTGTCCCAGACAGGCTGGCAGAGGCCACCAGACACGTGGCAGGGGACGTCTGAGCCTGAGAGCTGCAGGGACCACCAGGGCACCGATGCCTCGCATGGGGTCAGGGAACCCGCACCTCACGTCCTCAGCAGTGACCTCAGTGAGGGGTAGCAGTCTCTATCCCTGCCGTGCTGTCTTGGCCACCCTGGCCTCCTCACTGGTCCTCACATGCCACAGTCACCCTCTGGCCTCCTGTTCTTTCTAGCACAGCCTCCTCTCAGATGTCCAGGTGGCTCTGTCTCTCAGGCCAGGTAAATCCTTGCTTGGTATTTCCATGCACCTCATGATGACCCTGTTGAAAAGCACCCTCAGAGGCCGCCTGCTACAGTCTGGCTCTGTGTCCCTCCAAAATCCAGGTCAAAGCATACTCCCCAGAGCGTCAAGAGGCAGGGTCCTTAGGTGGCAGTCAGGCCTCAAGCTGTCCTCACAGAGGGCTCTGTCTGCTAAAAGGGCCCTGAGGAACGAGCCGGGCCCTGGACCCTGGGCCCTCTGCCAGGTGACGGCACAGCAAGAAGCTCCCACAGAACCCGGATGCTGCTACCTGGCCTGAGGTGACCGTCTGCTGTGGAGGAAGCTCCAGGCTGGGCATTTCATTATATAGACACACACAGAGACACAGACAAGACACACACACACACACACACACACACATCTAGCACCTTCAGCAGTGATCTTTGGCAACAATATCCAGCATTTCTGGTTGACTGAAGGAGTGAATGGAAGTATACAACATAAGAAAAGGTGAGATCACATTGTATATAATTATATAATTTTCCTATCTTAATACCACATCAGAAGAATTTTCTCATGCCATGATTCTTCAAAAGTGAAAATATGGCCGTGCGCCACGACAGAGATGGTGGTCCTGTCTTCTTCCTCCTGCAGTGGTGCCAAGCTCTCCCATGGTGTCCATCTGTCCTTCAGGCTGGTCAGTGCCACCTCTCCACAGTGTGCCCTAAGAAAAGGTTCAGGCCAGGGGCAGCAAAAAGGCACAGCAGAAAAAGCGGACGCTACTGAGGATAAAAGTTACCGTCTAAAGAGTAAGCGAGGAGCGAGGCAACAGAAGCTTACCAAGGGTGTCACTTGTGGTTCAATGGAGCCAGCAGACTCCACAGCAGGCAGCACACAGTGGGGCTGCAAAGAAACTGAGAGAAGACGACAGCAAGGAGAACCGCAGCAGCCGAGCGAGCTGCAGGAGCCCGCAGCCGCTGCTCCAAACACAGCGCGAGGTGCGAGCCCAAGGCCATGGTGTGCCTCCCTCCAGGAAGCACAGGGCCGGCCAGGTAGCTCAGTGGCACAAGCACCTGCTTAGGCAGGCAAGGACAGCGAACATGAGGCGAGGAGCACAAGTTCTCGCGTGGACCTGCCTGCGAAGAGAAAGTGCGACAGCGGAGTGTTTACGCGGGGCAAGAGGTGTGGAACTCGAAATGGGCAGTGGCTCTCGGGGCTGGGAAGAGGCTCGAAGGAGCACGAATAAGAAGCACGGGAGGTGGAAAAGACAAACCAAGACCTTGAACGGTGTGCACCCATCTCCTCGAGGCTGCTGAAAACAGCAAGTACGGCGGGGCTGGGGTGTCCCTGGAGGGGTGGCGATTGTACACATCCTCATGTGCTTCCTTCTGGATTTGTGTTGCAAAAAGGTAAAAAAGAAAGAAGAGAAAGAAGGTGAAATTTCATCAGACGATCTCACTGAAAGAGAGCAGCCTGCCTGAGGTCCGAATATCACCAAAACCACTGTCAGACTTTCTCTTGCATGGAAGAAAAGGAAAGACTGATGAGCTTAAACGAGAAACAGAGGGGAGCAGAGCTGGCTTTGCAGCGGCAAAGGCGCTGCCGATCAGCGGTCACGCGGCGCCTGAATTCCTCCCTGAGCTGCTCGGTGGCGGCCACGAGGAAGCCGAGGACGCGCACTACACTCGGGGGACAGGTGGTTCCAAGGCTGGTGATACCGACAGCATAAATGACATAGACTTAAGCCTGCACCCCCGAGAGCTGTGGCTGAGACAGGTACGACTGCAAGTCCTACGCTTCGGACCAAGATGAAAACAAGCCAAGCGAAGCTCCTAGAGGTCAGGCTAAAGAGGCCACACGCAGGGACTTCCTGTCCCTCTGGGGGCACCAGGACTGGCTTTGGAAGAACTTTTCCCCAACAGCTACCAGGATGTCACTGCCTCTTGACTCCCCAAGCCAGGCCTGATGGCTCCTACCTGTCCTGTCCAGCCACACGGCTGCGGCCAACAGGGCCAGCCCAGGCTCCAGCTGCCCTGACCATCCCCAGAGCCATGATGCGTGAGGGGCCTGCCCCATTCTAAGTGGCACTGGCATCTCTGCTAACGCCCAGCTGCAGGGGCGGGGATACTAGCTGACCCTCTGTCCTCCAAGCAATGAAAGTGCCTTTGAGGATATGAATGGATTAGAATTCCCCAGGAAAGAGAAGCTGTCCACAGTGACATTTCCCTGCTCCTATTGTTTAAAGCGCAGAATGTGTTTCTTCTTATCCTAATAGAAGAGTTAATGCAACAGTATAATAGAAAGCAGAGGTGGAATTTCTTCTTTAAAGGAATTTCAAAGGGACGTAATCTCCCTTTGAAAAGCTGGAATGACTTCTAAGTGCACCCTGCTCGGCACGGGGCAGGCGCGAAGGTCTCTGAGAGCTCCCCCTCGAGTCCCTCACCTGACGTGGCTGCAGTCCGGCCACGCACAGACACATGGTGCGGCTGCTCTGGCCACCCTTATCCACCCACCTGAGGACCTCGACCCGCGTCCACCTCTGAGAGCTGTCGTTCGGCTGTTGGAGAGAGATGTTGGCCAGGGCAGACCCCTTTTCTATTTTGGGGACTACTTAAATTAATTCCAGTCTCCTTCAGAGGTGAAGGAAATTTTTCTGATAAAAAGTCATTGATGTTTTCACGTTCTTCATCATCTTTCTTTAAAAAAAAAAAAAAAAAAAAACTGTACCGCAACATTTATAAAGGCTAATTTAATGGAATGTCATGTTATTTATTTTACAGTGTGGATCTGAGGGGAGAGCACAAAGGCCTAGCTTTTTTGATAATGAAAAGCAGAGTTTTAAGCTCTAAAAAAAGCAGGGGTAAAGGGAAATGTTATGGTACATTCATGTTGTGGTATATAAATGCAATAATTTTTTTAAAAAAAATGAATGATCAGAGTTTTTCATACTCAAAGCATATATAGATGTATTTAAAAAATCTTTTTATAGACATTCAACATTTCCTTGTATTATGTTTATCATATTGTCTCTTGTTTATGTAAAAATATAAAATAGTATCTACTCAGCCTTTTATAATATCTATTCTACAACAAAAAATGAAACAAACTCTATAGGTAAACCGAAGCCCAGTGAGCCCATGTCTCCAGCATGCCCTTAGCGTGAGGCGGCGCTGGCTGACTGGGGTGGCCACAAGAGCCTGCTGGCACCGAGTGGCAGGTGCCGGGCCCCGAGCCACACCCCCAGGTGCTCCACACAAAGCTCCAGCTCACCAGCTGTGGAGCCCTCTGCACCCAGCAGTGCAGACACACGCTCAGCCTTTGGCCTCTCTGCCTCCAGACAATGAGCTCCTTACCGGGCCCAGGGACGCAAGGGCCAACCCAGAGCCTCTGTGGCCACCTGGCTCTGCTGGCTCTGCGTGGTTGTCTAGTTGAACTGGAAGATGAAGGACAATTTCAAGCCCTGCTAAACAGTGCTTCTGTAGACTCTAGCGCGGGCTGGAAAAGCCCCTCAGGACAGAGCGGCTGAGGGCCTGGCGGGGAGCAGCCGGGCACCCCTCTGCAGACAGCTTTCTCTACTTGCTGCCCAAACAGTGGCCTCTGGCATTCACACACATGCGTATGCACGGCATGGAGGCCAGCTGCCTCCTCTGGCTCCCACAGTCCTTTACGCCCACCCTGGGACTGCACTGTGCCCAGATGCAGAACGCCTTGCTTAGAGGGGTCGCACCCCAGGTGGTTTGGAGGCAGGGACAGGGCTGGCAGAGCTTGGGAGCAGTGCCCTTCTGAGTTAGAGGGGATATCTGCCCGGGAGCCCCAACAGCACAGCAAGGCCATGTGGAGACCTACCAACTGCAGAGATTCTGACAGGAACCTGCTGGGGACTGGGAGACCTCTCTGCACAAGACAATAGCTCGGGGGCGTTTGATAACTGGGGCCTCACGGAGACCTGGAGAGCAATTCAGTCTAGACTGAAGCCAGGGGCCACGGCAGCAGCGGGGAAGCCGTCACGTAGGGCTTGGGGACCACGACCTCCAGCTAGAGGTGGTGGCAGGTTCACGGGTTCCCTCTAGTAATTGATCACAGAAGGGTTAAATAACACAGGCCACGTGGCATCAGCTCTTCAGACACTTGAGCCAAGTTCTCAGGACCCATTTTGGAACTGTGTTCCGTACGTTCTGAAGAGAGTAAGCCTCTCCGGTTTGCGGGTGCAGGACCTCATGTCCTTTTGCCATCGCCTTTCTGACTGCCTGTTACCAGCCACGGTGTGCCAAAGTATCCACCGGCCTGGCGATGTTGCCGCATCTCTTACTCATCTTTAGAATGTATTATAACCAAATAACACAGTTCCCTTAATAATGCCTACTGCTGGGCCGGCCAGACAGCTTATCAGATTAAAGTGCACGTGCAGGGGCCAGGGGTTGGACGCCCACAGCTGCCGAGCCAGCCTCGCCCCCAGGGTGCCCTGGGACAGCAATTGAGACTGGGCATGGTGGCATACGCCTGCAATCCCAACAGTTGGAAGGTTGAAAACAGGAGAATCACTGTGCATCTGATCCACATAGTGAGACCTTGCAGAGCCCATAGACCCTGTCCTAAGTGCATAAATAACAATAATAATAGTAATAATCATAATTCCTGTTGTTAGTGGCTCTCTTCACGTTATGCATTTTGAAGCTACATGAAGTGACGCAAGACCATGATTACTGTTTCGCTGGCAGACGGCCCACTCTGTCGGCATGCTGTGCCCGCTGCTGGTTGACTTAAACTTTGTTTGGCCCGGTAGTAACACGGCAGCGGCTTTCCCTTGGGTGGAGCTCCTCTCCAGGCCGTCATTTCCACGCTAGCTTTAAATTAAATTCTAAGAATGGCATCTTTGCTTGTCTCTCTAAAATTCAAAGGGGCGTAGGGCTGGCTCTCTAACTGCAGCGCCCCTTGGCCGTCGACCCTCGTGGGGCCACCGCCTCTCAGGCTGTGGTCGGGTTCCTCTCCCACCCACACATCCACCTCACCCCTCCCGCTGGCTGCGAATGTGAACCCCCCATGTTCCTTTGTTAGAGAGTCTCACTGTGTCCTCCTTCATGGAAGGTAGGATTTCTGGGCTCAGAGTCCTAGATGGAGAGCCCTGTATTTCAGTACTGTGAAAGCAGGAGAATCACTGCCCGTCTGATCCATGTACTGAGATCTTCCACTTCCTGTGGTGTTGAAATGTCGAGGGTTGCTCTAGTCAGGCTTCATCACCAGGACAAAATACTGACAAAACCAACTTAAACGAGGAAGGACTTGTTTGGGGTCTGCTTCAGAGACTACAGCCTGCAGCTGGCTCCAGAGTGAAGCCAGAAGCAACATGGGTGCAACTGGAGATAGAGTGAGGGTGCTGCTCGTGCTGGCCAGGAAGGGACAGAGGGGGCAGGGGAGGGGGAAGGGGGAGAGTGAGG